>OY744530.1:111067060-111079560 GCA_963556195.1 Sepiola atlantica | reverse complement strand
CTCCCTTTCTCGTAATATTTTTCAGTACTAGGACTTATACTTGAGTCTTTGGGGCATCCAATCATATTCAAACTATCTCCCTTTCTTATAATATTTCTCAGTACTAGGACTTATACTTGAGTCTTTGGCGCATCCAAGCATATTCAAACTATCTCTCTTTCTCATGATATTTCTCAGTACTAGGACTTATACGTGAGTTTTTGGGGCATCCAATCATATTTCAACTATCTCCTTTTGCCATGATATTTCTCAGGACTAGGACTTATACTAGAGTCTTTGGGGCATCCAATCATATTCAAACTATCTCCCTTTCTCGTAATATTTTTCAGTACTAGGACTTATACTTGAGTCTTCGGGGCATCCAAATCATATTCAAACTATCTTCTTTTGCCATGATATTTCTCAGTACTAGGAATTATACTTGAGTCTTTTGAGCATGAAATCAAGAGTTGGCCCGGACATCACCAGGGCAGCACTACCACCATCATCTACACGCCACTGCCCCAACTACCCAAACATTTGAACAGATCAAAACAGCAGATAACATCAATTGCATACTAATAAAAATAAATAGTCCCATTCACATATGCACGCGAATACAAAAAAAGTGAAAATAGATAGTAAAGCGAGACACATATAGATCAGGCCTGAACTCAGATGTGAATGTTTTAATACATATCAAATTTTATTCACTGGGGAAAGTCTTTTTTTTAACGAAATCATTTTTTTTTTTTTTTAAAAACAGCTTAACGATAAGAAGAACAAGACAGACGCGTGTACATTGATATTAACAAAAAAGAGAAATTCTCTTTGTCTAAACGACATTTCTGTTGCTGGAACCGAAATATATTTTCAACGGTTATCGAAAAAAAAAATGAAAATACTGAAAATCTTGAGAGACTTATTGTCACTTGGATTCCAGGGAACATCGCTTGTTATATGAAGCGATCACTAATAATGACTCATGTGACAACTCCTAATGAGGAAATCATAATAAAAAAAAATGGATCGACCGAAGTCGAGTACTCCATTTTCATTGGCTACAATAACGAGATGTAGGGGAGGGCGCCATTCCTTTTCCTGGATGACTTCACTTATCCTTGATGATCACCTTATAATGCAAGGACATTTTTTTTCTGGTTAACGACAGAAAGCTAAGTTTCATGTTTATTATTTGTTATTTTTCTTCAAATTTCAATCTGTTATAATTTAAATGTACTTATTTCCTCTTTTAATCCATCGTACATTCCATTCTCCAATTTTCTGGCCGAAAATTATGGCTGTTTATCTCCATTTTTACTTAATTGTGAGAGGAAAACATATCTTCAATTTTTTGTTTCCTCTATAATGTACAATAAAACTTATCCTATCAACATATATAGATATGTGGAATACTGGCTTTTTTAAATACCTGCGGGCGCTTTGAAATACCCGACTAGTATACGGGCATGATATATCGACTCTCAGTGTGATGGACCTGTAGACCTTGTCAGGTCATCCATCTTGGAGAAGGATAACTCTGATATTAAAACGGTGCTACTGACCACTTACGCCTTGGAAGCAAGCCGTGGGTGAGAGAGGCCTCCTTGTCCTGATCGACAACCTTTCTAGAACTAGAGTCTCGAACAAAATATCCGGTTTGCAAACCTAAAATTGCTTAAGGAATAAATGGACTCTGCCTATCACCATACCTTTGCACTCCTTCCCTGTCTATTAGTCAGGCGCAGAGGTACAAGCGCCGAGACACCTCAAAGTGCTTGGCCTTATTTCCTGACTAGGACAATGAACGCCGCCCCATTTTTTTATATCTCGGTAACTTGGAGAAGGTTTTTTCGTCACAAATCTCACATGACTAGTCTGGGTCGCTCTTGTTTCCACAGGTTGAGGGTACAGGTTAGACAGCTTGTCTGGCTGCTGTTTCCGACTGTTAGTACAGGAGCCGTAACTCTTAGGTAGCGCTAAGAACGGCTGCTCAATAAACAGTTGTATCATATCGTTGGTAACTGTACGCGCATGGAAAAGGCCTCTACAGTTATCTACAGTGGGGTTTTCTCATACCACAACCCCTATGGACCAAGTCATGACTAATGGACTGGATGTGTGAGCTTATTGACACTAAACAAGCACCCAATTTGCCCTCCCCACTCTATCTTAAGACCAAAATGACAATACAAAGTAAAAAAAATCAAACCTAAACCAGAAACTTACCAAAAACCATCTTCGCCTCCGCCCTGGAGGCTAGCATTCACAAATATCCGGAGGCTTAGAACCCACATTAATGACGTAGAAACCATTCTCTTGACAAACTCCCCGGATATCCTAGTACTAAATAAAACTAACCTACAATCCCCAATCTCCTCACACCATTTTGACATATCTGAATACCTCCAACTCTACCGTAAAGACTCTGATAAACATATACACGAGGCTAGCAGTTTATGTTCGGACCACCCGCCTCTTGATTAGAGAACATATGCTAGAAACAGATGATCAAGCCTACATGTGCTTTAGATTCACCTTACACCACAGCGTTAGTTACTTATATTTCTTTTACCGTTCTCCTTCGACCCAGGACTGTACTCTGCTTAACTCTGTCTCTGAAAGCATGGATACAGCACTCTCACTTAACTCGAGTGCACAAATACATCTATTTGGGAATTTCAATGTACATCACTGTGACTGTCTTGGATACTGCAGCTTTACAGATGCAACTGGTAACTCCACATATAGTTTCTATATAGCGCACTCACTCTCACAGACTGTCACGTTCCCGACCCGCTTCCCTGATCGTATAGACCAAGCCTCACTTGACCTGTTCTTGACCTCAGTGGTCGAGGCTTGTGTGACGAATGCCCATAGCACGTTCGGGAACGCTGATCACCTTTTAGTAATGATTGATATCACCATAAAATCTCGTCCCAAACCTGAAGAGCCGTTGCTCAAAACGATAAGATACTTCAAGCGAGCTGATTTTGATTCCATCGGAGATCACATCAGAGACGCCCCATGCAGTGAAACGTTTTCTCTCCCTGCTGATCAGTGCGCTGATGAGGCAACTAAATGGGTCAAAGCATGCACATCTCCGCATGAGAAAATTCTACAGCAGTCCCACTCTCTACAATGGTACACCTCGAAATGTGCAGTTTCTATTGCTCAGAGGCAGCAGACATTCCGACAATACGGCCACCATAAGTCAACTACGAATAGATAAAAATTTGTAGAGTCAGAAAATGATTATAAGACTGTGATAGCTGAAGAAAGGAGAAGGTATACAGAGACAACCAGAAAACGCATCCAGTCGCAGAAACTAGGTACTCGTGATTTCTGGAAAATCTAGTGTGGTGAACAATGAGCAATCAACAATTGCCCCGCTATCCAACCATAATGATGTCATTTACACGACAACTGACAAGGCTGAACTACTTACCCAGCGTTTCGCCTCAAACTCCACTTTGGACTCCACAAACCACTTCCTCAAAAATTTCCCATGGCGGTCTGAAGCTACACTTGATGACCTGGTCACCACCCCATCTCATGTCCGAGACCTCTTTAAAAACCTCGACACCTCCAAAGAATGTGGGTCAGATCTTATACCAGTGATAGTAATAAATAAATGCTCTGCTGAACTGGCTCCTGTCTTCTCCAAACTGTACAAGACATGCTTTGCTGAATATTGCTTCCCTGATATTGCCACTGTGGTACCAGTCTTCAACAATTCTTGAGATAGAACTGACCCTTAGAATTTTCGCCCAATCAGTCTACTCCTGCTATTCGCTAAAATGTTTGAATCCTTAATCAATCTAGCGATAGTCCGGCACCTCGTAAATACTAAACTTCTTTCTGACCATCAGTATGGATTTAGGCAAGCACGGTCTACTGCGGATATCCTAACAGTCATCTCCGAACGCATATACCATACACTGGACAAGGCAGGTGAAGCTAGGGCGGTAGAGCTTGATATATCCAAAACAAGATCTGGCATAAAGGTTTTCTGATAAAAGTAAATTCATATGGTATTACTGGACGAATATCTCATATAATTAGATCCTTTCTTTCCAACAGAAAGATTCAGGTTGTCTTCGATGGCCGTTCATCCAAACAACATGACATAAATGCAGGTGTGTCCCAGAGATCGATCCTTGGACCTTTATTGTTCTTGATTTTCATAAACGACCTCCCTGATAACATTGTGTCTGAGATGGGTATATTTGCTGACGACACTACGCTCTGCTCTCGTCATGTGGTCAAAACGGACACGCAAATGTCCGAGGCAATGGCTGAATCCTTAGAAAGTAGCCTCCACTCTGTACTGGAATGGGGTCATAAATGGATGGTAACATTTAATGCCGCAAAGACAAAGCTCTTTTCCTTCAACAACTACAAGAAATCTCTTCAACCACCGATTGCCATGGCAAATAACACCTTACATGAGAGTCCAACGTTCAAACTCACCAGCCTAACATTCACAGGTAACATGGATTGGAACAAATACATAGAAAGAAATGCCGAGGCTGCTGTAAATAAGGTGGGCTCCCTCTACCGTGTTAGTAAATTTCTCACACCTGACAGTATCCTATATTTCTACAAATCCACCATCCGCCCATGCATAATGTATTGTTGTCACATCTGGGCTGGTGCACCATCCACTAGTCTCTTCCTCTTAGACAAGATCCAAAAAAGAGTCTCTAATCTAATAGGTCCCTCACTATCCACCAAACTCCAGCCCTTGACCCATCGCCGCAATGTTGCATCCTTGTGTTTGTTTTACAAGTACTTCAATGGAATGTGCTCCGATGAACTTGCTGCTCTGGTGCCCCCTCAACGTAAATACACTCGACCAACCCGACAATCAGCTAAATCCCATCCATTCACTGTGGAGGTCCCCAGATGCCGGAGAGCCTTTTACTCAAATAGCTTCTTTCCTCGAGTTGCCCACTTTTGGAACTCTCCCCCCCCCCTGCTCCCTGTTTTCCCGACTGTACCGACATGCAGAAATTTCAAAGTAATGTGAACAAAGATCTAACTGCACAGCTCCCAATTTAGGATGATCCCCTAACATTTCACCCTAATTCTCAGTAGCCCATTTACCCTGTTTGGGGTGAACGGACGAACGGAAATAGAGATAAATCGCACATCTCGTCAGTATCTTTATTGATTCGTACTATTTTTAAAAAGGTTTTAGGTACGTCTTCTCAAAAACAATTTATCTCATCAGGCTGAAATTTTTACTGTTATCAAAGATCCATTAATCGAATTAGTAAAAATAGGAAGTTGAAATTCCGTCAAAATTTCCACGTTTTCATGGTCAATGTCAAACATACATGTCATATAATGTATATCTGTCACCTTGTCTCTAACCTTGACCATGACCTTTCACCTAGATATCTCTAAATTAAATCAGTTCTACATTAGACCGTGAGCAAGTTTGGTGACGATTGGTCAAGCGATGTGGACGCTAGGCTGTACACAAACACAAAAACAAACAAACAAACAAACAAACAAACAAATATAGCGAAAAACTCGTCCGAACAAAACAACCTCTTTGGGGAGGTAATTATAAGTCTATCTACTTCTATATAATACTGATTATTATCAAATCTCTAATCACTAATATAAATTTAAAAAATTCAAAATTCAAATTAAAAATTTAAAATTTAAATTTAAAAATTAACAATGTAAAAATTTAAAAATTAAAAAAAAAAAATTTAAATTTTAAAATTTAAAAATTTAAAAATATCAAATTTAAATTTAAAAATAAAAAATTAAAGTATAGATATAAAAAAAATATCAAATTTAAAAATTAAAAATTTAAAATTTAAAGATTTAAAATTAAAAAATTAAAAAATTAAAAAATTTAAAATTTAAAAATTTAAAAATTTAAAATTTAAAATAAAAATTTAAAAATTTAAACATTTAAAAATTCAAAATTTAAAAAATTAAAACTCACTAATATAATTATTATCAAATCACTAGGAGATCTCACACATGTCATCATCATTGATTGCTCACTGATAATCATCGGTGATGTTCCCTTCAGTCTGAGTGACAAGAATCTTCCCAGATTTCCAGCACTCTCTACCTCTTTTGATAACTATTGCAAATTACTTTGCGTTATCGCAACGGCCGCCTACCATTGGCTTCTCACTGGAAACCATCATTGGTCTTCTCTGAGACTTGGGCGGCAATAAGCCTCCCCAAGGTCCCAGCACTCTCTGCACTTCCAGTGGAGGTCTGGTTTGTGCTGTCCCTCCTCGGTCTGGTCATCCTCCTTGACCCTATGCAAATATGTTGTGGTGTCAGCCTAGGCTGGTACCATTTTTAAAAAAATTTTTTTTTTATAATTAACATTTTTTTCTTTATTAAATATTTATTCTTTCTTTCTTTCTTTCTTTCTTTCTTTCTTTCTTTCTTTCTCTATTTATTTTAGGGGGAGCTGATGGTGTTTCTTGCTATTTCTGTTCATTGGTTCATTTTTGTGTCGTGTCAGTTGAGGTCGGTGTAATTTATTGGGGGGGGGGGGGCGTATGCAAGAGAAGATTCTGCCTCTCTCTCTCTCTCTCTCTCTCTCTCTCTCTCTCTCTCTCTCTATATATATATATATATATATATATATATATATATATATATATATATATATATATGTGTGTGTGTAAAAATAAAAATGGAATAAAGGATAAGCAAATCAACAACTAGCAAAAATAAACTCAAAAACACATATTGTAAAGTTCTATCAAAATATTTCGATTGTTAAAATACAATCATCATCAGTCGGTAGCAGAACTTTAATTAAAAACAGAAAAGTTTTCAAATTTATACAAAGAACGCAATTTGGAAAAAAATAGTCACGTGTAATAAACAGTAGAAAGGGAGAAAGAAAGAAAGAAATGTTAAAAAAAGAAAAGAAAAAGAAAAAGAAAGAAAGAAAGAACAAAATCAGCAGTTGGCATATAAACGCCGATCAGAAACGCCGTAAGTTAATAAATTAGTAGTAATTTAAAATGACAGCAAGGAATTAAACCAATAAGGAGGAAGAGGAGGAGGAGGAGGAGGAGGAGGAGGAGGAGGAGGAGGAAGACGGACTCAAAGTAGTAAAAGTTATCCGTTATCATATTGGTTTTCTTTTTTAACATTTCTTTCTTTCTTTTTTTCCCCAAATTGCGTTCTTTGTATAAATTTGAAAACTTTTCTGTTAATAATTTAGTAGTTCTGCTACCGACTGATGATGATTGTATTTTAACAATCGAAATATTTTGGTAGAACTTTTCAATATGTGTTTTTGAGTTTATTTTTGCGATTTGTTGATTTGCTTATCCTTTATTCCATTTTTATTTTTACATTTTGTCTGAAACATTGTTTCTTTTATTCTTCATATATATATATATATATATATATATATATATATATATATATATATATATATATATATATATAGAGAGAGAGAGAGAGAGAGAGAGAGAGAGAGAGAGAGTTTTCTGTCAGTCTCAAAAATATAATTGTCTAGTTTGATGCTTGAGGAAACCACAAGGTTGAAATAAATTATTGCATCGACAATTATGTAATTTCGTGTTATTATATTTTATGTTATTCTTGCTCTGTTTCCTACATTGAGCTCTCATACCCGGATTTCTTCCTGGAATTATTCCATTATGACACAAATATATATATATATATATATGTATATATATACATATATATACATATGTATATATATGTATATATATGTATATATATATATATTATGTGTGTGTATTTATTCAGCATTCTTTCATTGAAGCTAACATTGTTAACCATAATAAACAAATATTCTGCCTCATTATACCTTTTTTTATTATTTTGATTTTTGCGTCAAAATCAAAATAGTTAATGTTTGTTCCATATGTATCACTAACGTTTTCGATTCTTCGTCGAATCATCTTCATCTGACACAAAACAAATGAAACAAAAAAAAAAGCTGGAGAAAAGAAGAGAATTTCAAAAAGCAGCCGAGAACGCGCATGTGAAGTCAGTTAGACGTAAAAAGAACAAACCAGTGCAGTTCCAGGAGAAACGTTAACAATATGAATTCGGAGTCTCCAGAATTCGCGTTACAGGATGAATTGTACTACGTTAAGCATCATAAAATGTTGTCACTAGTTTCATACATAACGTTATTTATTTTATGGTGGTTGGTTTTAATAAAGGTAACTTTGAGTATTTAACTTTAAATAAATTAGTTTCAGAATGTATTATTTTCGTGTTATTAACTAAAATGTGTTTGATATCAGAGGGGGCAGTTACGTTTGTCTTTTTCTACTTTAGAATTGATACTTTTAGGAAAATTATGCGTATTTATGCTAGATCTGTTAGTGTTAAATATGGCGCAGATTGATGAAAGCAAATTGTAACTTCTTTCCTAATGAACTTATATATAAATGCCTCAATATATAAATGTTGTTTTTGCTGGCAATAGTAACAATGTTTGTATTTTATTCACTTCTTAAGAGGTAAACAGTTTCATCCCTTACACGTAGAAGTCTGTATTACGTCGCCCTTTACAGGACGTATTTATATATATATATATATATATATATATATATATATATATATATATATATATATATATATATATATTTATTTATATATATATATATATATTTATTTTCTTACTTTATGTACGTAAAAGATTATATATATATATATATATATATATATATATATATATATATATATATATATATATATATATATAGTAAACGTATTGTATTAGTTTCTGTAGATGTAAATACGTTGAAACTCCAGTGTTTATAAAAGTGCTCAATAACAAGTAGAGCTGTTCTTTAGTATAAATTTTTATAGAGAGTCAGCAACTTCAGACCAAAGAAGGCAGTCTTATTTGGTCTGAAGATATTGACTCTCAGTGAAGAGTACAACCGAAACATGTATGCACATATGTAGCCAATAATATTTGCATAAATAAAAAAAATTACACTAAGTATATATATATATATATATATATATATATATATATATATATATATATATATATATATATATATATATGACGATTTGTTTGAAAAAAAAATCAAACGATAAGTTTTCTTTCGTAGGTCCTATAAGAGCTTATATATAAATTATTTTATTAAAAAACTATACAGTGTCTGTTGAGTGTACTCGGGTTTCATCAATCGTGTCATGCTGGACCTGGGGCAAAATCCGGCTGGTCGAAGCAGATCAATTCCTCAGCAGTCTTTTGCTGCCGAAAGCCTCAGCGGACAGAGACGGGGCAAACACAAATTACCGACGTAAGCTCGGCGGTGTTGTTTTGTCGGCTTCCTATAAAAGATATCCTGTGTTCGTAAAAAGCTGTCTGTTTTTATTATTTGTTTGACGGGGAGGGTTTTTAAAAATGTTTACAAAAAAAATTAAAACGACGTCTTTATTTGTGTTTATTGTTTGTCTAGGCGCGTTGTCTTTCAGGTGGGTTTGCTTAGAAAAATGTTTTTTTTAAATTAAAACGACGTCTTTAGTTGTGTTTGTTGTTTGTCTAGGGGCGTTGTCTTTCAGGTGGGTTTGCTTAGAAAAATGTTTTTTTTTTAAATTAAAACGACGTCTTTATTTGTGTTTATTGTTTGTCTAGGGGCGTTGTCTTTCAGGTGGGTTTGCTTAGAAAAATGTTTTTTTAAAATTAAAACAACATATTTCCTAACAGTGCTTAACTTTAATTTTCTTAAAAGGCCTTTAATAATAATAATTATTATATATATATATATATATATATATATATATATATATATAAATGTTGAATTAAATTAAAGATAATTGAATTATCATTTAATAATAATCTATCGTGATAATATAAAGCTCAATATATTGAATAGAGCAACCAATTCTAGAGATGAAAGATGAGAATAAAAAATTCTAAAGATACAATACTCTTTATCTTTTGATCTTTATTTTTCTGAAAAGAGTTTATCTTTGAACATCCATGGATTAAGGATATGAAGCCCTTGCTCTGAACTTTTTATGTTCTGATAACTATTGTATCTTTACAATTTTTTATTCTCATCTGGCATCTCTAGAAATATATATATATATAATGTATATTAATAAATATACATTCACAAATATGCTTAGTATCCATCAATAAATTCATACCAACCACACATATATACACACACACAACATAAGTATATATATACATACATATACATATATATATATATATATATATATATATATATATATATATACATACAAACATACATGCATGCATACACCTACACATACGCTCATACACATATCGAAATATTTCTTCAGTATATGTATGATAAAAAACAAGTATTTCTTTTTCTTCTAAAACTAAAAAATTAAGTGCAAATAGGCTAAAAATAATGTTAAAAAACCCAATTCACTCTAAACAATTAACGTGACTAAAATAGGAATTAGATCATTCCTGTTTATTTTTCTACGATGAAGCTTTTTTTTTTTAAAATCTAATATTAGGTTGTACCTACTCTTACACTTATCTATCAACATGCCTACCTGCATACATACAGTAAGAGATCCGAACGCAAATAAAAACGTACAATCAACATCTACAAAAACTCCACAAACAACCACTACAGAAATGATTGTATTTCAACAGATTACAAGCCTCTAAATATTTGTGTTAAGTAATATGATATCAAAATCGTTTCCTATAAAAAGAAAACTTAACATCGAAGTTCAGTTATAATATGTTTGCACATTTTTCTAAGACAGTCAGTTTCCTTACCTTTGTACCTTTTATGTTAATACACTTGTTGTCTTAACCCAACCTCGACTTGACTTCTTCTTTTTACTGTTGGACTACTTCACAACAAAAAGGTAGACTTATTTTTTTTAGATTTTGGAAGGAGATTTCTTGTGTTTATCCATCTCGTATTTTAATAAAAAATTAACTGTAAATATAAAAACAAAATATAAAAACAGTCAAGTTATTTAAATAAAATATTTTATTAATTTGTGAGACTTTAAAACAATTTTTATTTCTTCACAGTTTTTAAAAAGAAGTAAAACAGACACACGCTAACTATCCGCGCTTCGTAATTAGTAGTATTCATCTTCATTGAGAAAATTAATTTCATTCATTAAAATATGAATGAAATTAATTTTCTCAATGAAAATGAATACTACTAATTACGAGCTTAATTTACTATTTACGTCATTTTTTGAAGTCAGATATTTCATTAGACGTTCTAACTGGACACATTTGTATTAGCGTTTGTATGGCCTTGATTTTCGTACACCAGTGGAATCTAATATATATAGTAAAGTCAGCGTCTTCTCGTGTCTTTGTCATCGATAGCTTTCGTCCTATAACCCCAATATTTGATTCTGATTCGTAGGTGTTCATGTGGACCGTTGTAGCATGGTATTAAGAAGAAGAAAACGTAATTCAATTTAGTTCTTTCCAGAACATACTTTGTTCGGGTCGGAATTATTTTAAATGGCCGCTATCTTAAAAACTGACGTAACTCTGTATTCGTCCATACAGATGTACTTTTCTTTGATTAGAGCCAAAAAATAATATTTTTGAAAGAAAAAAAATGGCATAGTTTAAAATAAAAAATCTACACAAATTATAAGTTAATACACTATCGTGCAACACCGGGGCAACTAGTTAAAAATCAACAAATCATCTGCAACAATTTGGCTTCTTATTTTATTCAGTAATCCTTTTTTTCTACTTTCTTTTTGTCGCCACAGACCAGTTTTGAATTGGTTCATTATTAAAATTGTATACAGTGTACTAAGTCAGTCGTAACTATTTTCTTCCGCTCCAATCACGAGACATTGATATTATAAGTATAACGGTTATTCAAAGTAGACGCGCTTAAATGAACACGTCACACTAAATGTGCTATTTATAATAAAAAAAAACTTAGTAAGAGAGAGAGAGAGAGAGAGAGAGAGAGAGAGAGAGAGAGAGAGAGAGAGAGAGAGAGAGGGAGAGAGAGTCTAACTCTGGCGAATTTCAAAACGTTCGTTTCGGCCCCAAACGAAATATATCCCAGCAGGCTAAATCGTTACTTCCGTTTTTACTTTTCCGTTTTTATGCGTCAAATTTGATCGCTTGAACCTTTCTTCGTCCGTCCCATAACCACTTAACAGTGGCAAATAGACGAAAATTGCAAAGATCAAAGTGTAGTATCTGTTCTGATACTACACATCATCTTTTCTATCCACGGCCAGTGAAAGAGAACTCCTTCTAAAGCGAGGCAATTTGTATTTTTGTCCCAAATTAGGGAACATGAAAAACCGACCTTGTACCATAACGCTTCTGCAAAGAAGGTGGGCTCCCTCTACCGTGCCAGTAAACTTCTCACACCTGACATTATCTTATATCTCTACAAAGCCACAATCCGCCCATGCAGGGAGTATTGTTGCCACATCTGGGCTGGTACATCATCCGCTAGTCTCTCCCTTTTAGACAAGGTCCTAAAAAGAGTTGCCAACTCGATAGGTTCCTCACTATCCAC
>OY744530.1:111007060-111062060 GCA_963556195.1 Sepiola atlantica | reverse complement strand
TTTTATGATGAATACACGTTTACAAATTAAAAATCGTAGCAATGTTTAAAAGAGTTTAATATTCGACAAGGTTTATTTTTTGACCATATTAACGTAGTAATATTTAAATAAATATGCTGTTACTGTTAAAATCGACTCTATAAAATGTTACTACAACGTTTAAGTAAGGGGGCACACAATAAAAGATACGAAATGTTTCTGAAATCCCCCTTTGTTTCAGCGTGTTTTTGCCCTCTTCCTCGGCCACGGGGGTCCGGCTCCGTAAATACCTATTCTATCGTTAATCTGTTTGCAATTGGCAGTCAATCGACGCCAGGACGACATAGCCGCATGTGCGGTCACGACACTGGACTGTGTGTCGCCCGTCGCGGCTAAGCAGGCGGACCAATGTCGCTACGTCGGACGACAAGGAGAACAAAAGGCGGTGTCTGTTGCGACTAGGGATCCTGCGATGAGTTTGTCTGTCGGACCGATCGGTCACGCTTGGCTGACCAATGAGTGATCACAATGATGGGTGATCAAATAGGTGATACAGTGGTGACAACGGCGCTATACTTGTTTGTTTTTTTTCGTTAATTAGTTGTATTTCGTTCGGTTTTAAAAAAAAATCTCCATCATCGAGAATAGAAACGACAGTTAACCCAGCGTTAACTGTCCTTTCTATTCTAGATGATGGAGATTTTTTTTTTTTAATTTAAAAAAAAAATTGTATTAAGGCAATCATTTATCAGTTGTTTCCATCTTGGGTTTAGTAGTCATTGATAGCCATTAAAATTTGTCGACCCTATTTTCGCTTTTCTTTTTCTTCGTTAGACGTGGGGTAAACAGATTTTTAAAAAAGCAGGCAAAGCAAGAAAGTTTCTCTCCACCTTCATTTTGTCCAAGTTTTATTTTGTTCAAGTTTCATTTTGTCCATGTTTCATTTTGTTCACGGTTCATTTTGTCCACGGTTCATCTTTTCCAAGTTTCATTTTGCCCGCTTCATTTTGTCCAAGTTTCATTTTGCCCGCTTCATTTTTTCCACGGTTCATTTTGTCCACGGTTCATCTTGTCCAAGTTTCATTTTGTCCAAGTTTTATTTTGTCCAAGTTTCATTATGCCCAAGTTTCATTTTGCCCAAGTTTTATTTTGTCGAAGTTTCATTTTGTCCAAGTTTCCAATTATTGTGCTGACAAACGCAATCCATTCAAGTGTCAATTTATTTATTGACTGTTTGTATTTCTTTATTTACTAATGAGTCACTCGACGAGATGTGAAAAGTATAGAGGGGAATATAAAAGTATAGGGGGAGAAATATAGAAGTATAGGGGAGAAATAGAAAAGTATAGGGGGAGAAATAGAAAAGTATAGGGGAGAAATAGAAAAGTATAGGGGGAGAAATAGAAAAGTATAGGGAGAAATAGAAAAGTATAGGGGGAAAATGGAAAAGTATGGGGCGAGAAATAGAAAAGTGTAGGGGAGAAATAGAAAAGTATAGGAGGAGAAATAGAAAAGTATAGGGGAGAAATAGAAAAGTATAGGGGAAGAAATGGAAAAGTATAGGGGAGAAATAGAAAAGTATAGGGTGAGAAATAGAAAAGTAATAGGGGAGAAATAGAAAAGTATTGGGGAGAAATAGAAAAGTATAGGGAGTAATAGAAAAGTATAGGGGGAGAAATAGAAAAGTATAGGGGAAGTAATAGAAAAGTATAGGGGGAAAATGGAAAAGTATAGGAGGAAAAAATGGAAAAGTATAGGGGGAGAAATAGAAAAGTATAGGGGGAAAATGGAAAAGTATGGGGCGAGAAATAGAAAAGTGTAGGGGAGAAATAGAAAAGCATAGGGGGGGGAATAGAAAAGTATAGGGGGAGAAATAGAAAAGTATAGGGGGAGAAATAGAAAAGTATAAGGGGAGAAATGGAAAAGTATAGAAGGAGAAATAGAAAAGTATAGGGAGAGAAATAGAAAAGTATAGGGGGAGAAATAGAAAAGTATAGGGGAGAAATAGAAACGTATAGGGGGAGAAATAGAAAAGTATAGGGGGAGAAATAGAAAAGTATAGGGGAGAAATAGAAAAGTATAGGGGGGAAATAGAAAAGTATAGGGGGAGAAATAGAAAAGTATAGGGGAAGTAATAGAAAAGTATAGGGGGAAAATGGAAAAGTATAGGAGGAAAAAATGGAAAAGTATAGGGGGAGAAATAGAAAAGTATAGGGTGAGAAATAGAAAAGTATAGGGGGAGAAATGGAAGGAGAGGACAAAAGTAATGAAATTGTTACGCCATATTTACACGTGTAATGATACCACACCACATAAAATATATTGAGTGGGGAGTGTAATTTGTTCAATTGGTACCGACGCGAACTGTGGAATCAGCTAATCCGAATTCGAATCCAGTCTGGTCCATAGATCTCACTTACACTGTAATACCATCCTTACCCTAGTGCCGCATTAATCCTGGGCGGATTGAGCCAGCGTGTTCAGAAGTAGGAAGTTTTTAGGGAATATTAAATTCACAAACAATTCCTGGTGATAGGAGATGATTTTTACTACGTTAGTTTTTGCATGTTTATTTATTTATTTATTTTTTTGGTAGGGAACTGTCATCTTTTTCCCTTATACAGCATATGGCACACTCATAGTGACACATTGGTGCTCGTTGTATCACCGAAGTTAAGCCTGGTCAGTTCTAGATGGGTGACCATTTGGGAATACAAGGCGCAGTACATAATACGATCGGGATAGGTATGGACCTCTCCAGAGCTTTGGGTAAAATAACAACTTGTATTTCATGAATAGTTTACAATAAATAAGTTTCGGCATTAAATACGCCACAAATGAAATAATATGCTGTAAAACAGACATTTTAAAATATATTGGGGTGCAAATATTTAAAAATATATTGGGGTGCAAACATTTAAAAATATATTGGGGTGCAAATATTTAAAAATATATTGGAGTGCAAATATTTAAAAATATATTGGGCTGCAAACATTTAAAAATATATTGGGGTGCAAACATTTAAAAATATATTAGGGGTGCAAATATTTAAAAATATATTGGGGTGCAAATATTTAAAAATATATTGGGGTGCAAACATTTAAAAATATATTAGGGTGCAAATATTTAAAAATATATTGGGGTGCAAATATTTAAAAATATATTGGGGTGCAAATATTTAAAAATATATTGGGGTGCAAATATTTAAAAATATATTGGGGTGCAAATATTTAAAAATATATTGGGGTGCAAACATTTAAAAATATATTGGGGTGCAAATATTTAAAAATATATTGGGGTGCAAACATTTAAAAATATATTAGGGTGCAAACATTTAAAAATATATTGGGGTGCAAATATTTAAAAATATATTGGGGTGCAAATATTTAAAAATATATTAGGGGTGCAAACATTTAAAAATATATTGGAGTGCAAATATTTAAAAATATATTGGGGTGCAAACATTTAAAAATATATTGGGGTGCAAATATTTAAAAATATATTGGGGTGCAAATATTTAAAAATATATTGGGGTGCAAATATTAAAAAATATATTGGGGTGCAAATATTTAAAAATATATTGGGCTGCAAATATTTAAAAATATATTGGGGTGCAAATATTTAAAAATATATTGGGGTGCAAATATTTAAAAATATATTAGGGGTGCAAACATTTAAAAATATATTGGGGTGCAAACATTTAAAAATATATTAGGGTGCAAATATTTAAAAATATATTGGGCTGCAAATTTTTAAAAATATATTGGGGTGCAAATATTTAAAAATATATTGGGCTGCAAATATTTAAAAATATATTGGGGTGCAAACATTTAAAAATATATTGGGGTGCAAATATTTAAAAATATATTGGGGTGCAAATATTTAAAAATATATTGGGGTGCAAATATTTAAAAATATATTGGGGTGCAAACATTTAAAAATATATTGGGGTGCAAATATTTAAAAATATATTGGGGTGCAAACATTTAAAAATATATTAGGGTGCAAACATTTAAAAATATATTGGGGTGCAAATATTTAAAAATATATTGGGGTGCAAATATTTAAAAATATATTGGGGTGCAAATATTTAAAAATATATTGGGGTGCAAATATTTAAAAATATATTGGGGTGCAAACATTTAAAAATATATTGGGGTGCAAATATTTAAAAATATATTGGGGTGCAAACATTTAAAAATATATTAGGGTGCAAACATTTAAAAATATATTGGGGTGCAAATATTTAAAAATATATTGGGGTGCAAATATTTAAAAATATATTAGGGGTGCAAACATTTAAAAATATATTGGAGTGCAAATATTTAAAAATATATTGGGGTGCAAACATTTAAAAATATATTGGGGTGCAAATATTTAAAAATATATTGGGGTGCAAATATTTAAAAATATATTGGGGTGCAAATATTTAAAAATATATTGGGCTGCAAATATTTAAAAATATATTGGGGTGCAAACATTTAAAAATATATTGGGGTGCAAATATTTAAAAATATATTGGGGTGCAAATATTTAAAAATATATTGGGGTGCAAATATTTAAAAATATATTGGGGTGCAAACATTTAAAAATATATTGGGGTGCAAATATTTAAAAATATATTGGGGTGCAAACATTTAAAAATATATTAGGGTGCAAATATTTAAAAATATATTGGGGTGCAAATATTTAAAAATATATTGGGGTGCAAATATTTAAAAATATATTGGGGTGCAAATATTTAAAAATATATTGGGCTGCAAATATTTAAAAATATATTGGGGTGCAAATATTTAAAAATATATTGGGCTGCAAATATTTAAAAATATATTGGGGTGCAAACATTTAAAAATATATTGGGGTGCAAATATTTAAAAATATATTGGGGTGCAAATATTTAAAAATATATTGGGGTGCAAATATTTAAAAATATATTGGGGTGCAAACATTTAAAAATATATTGGGGTGCAAATATTTAAAAATATATTGGGGTGCAAACATTTAAAAATATATTAGGGTGCAAACATTTAAAAATATATTGGGGTGCAAATATTTAAAAATATATTGGGGTGCAAATATTTAAAAATATATTAGGGGTGCAAACATTTAAAAATATATTGGGGTGCAAAAATTTAAAATATATTGGGGTGCAAATATTTAAAAATATATTGGGGTGCAAATATTTAAAAATATATTGGGGTGCAAACATTTAAAAATATATTAGGGTGCAAATATTTAAAAATATATTGGAGTGCAAATATTTAAAAATATATTGGGGTGCAAACATTTAAAAATGTATTGGGGTGCAAATATTTAAAAATATATTGGGGTGCAAATATTAAAAAATATATTGGGGTGCAAACATTTAAAAATATATTGGGGTGCAAATATTTAAAAATATATTGGAGTGCAAATATTTAAAAATATATTGGGGTGCAAACATTTAAAAAAATATTGGGGTGCAAATATTTAAAAATATATTGGGGTGCAAACATTTAAAAATATATTGGGGTGCAAATATTTAAAAATATATTGGGGTGCAAATATTAAAAAATATATTGGGTGCAAATATTTAAAAATATATTGGGGTGCAAACATTTAAAAATATATTGGGGTGCAAATATTTAAAAATATATTGGGGTGCAAACATTTAAAAATATATTGGGGTGCAAATATTTAAAAATATATTGGGGTGCAAATATTTAAAAATATATTTGGGTTCAAATATTTAAAAATATATTGGGGTGCAAATATTTAAAAATATATTGGGGTGCAAATATTTAAAAAATATATTGGGGTGCAAATATTTAAAAATATATTGGGGTGCAAACATTTAAAAATATATTGGGGTGCAAATATTTAAAAATATATTGGGGTGCAAATATTAAAAAATATATTGGGGTGCAAATATTTAAAAATATATTGGGGTGCAAATATTTAAAAATATATTGGGGTGCAAATATTTAAAAATATATTGGGGTGCAAACATTTAAAAATATATTGGGGTGCAAATATTTAAAAATATATTGGGGTGCAAATATTTAAAAATATATTGGGGTGCAAATATTTAAAAATATATTGGGGTGCAAATATTTAAAAATATATTGGGGTGCAAATATTTGACCGATACCGACTGCAGAATCGGCTAATGTGCAATTACGCTTGATTTCGAAAATCCATTAACTGTCACATCCTCCAGCTAGCGAGGGTATAAAAAGAGAATCTGTCTACAATATCCGGTTTATTGCGTTCATAGTTGCATAAAATAATTGGGTTCTAAATAACTTTCAAAAAAATGTTGATACGCTGTAAAACAAACCAAACCAAGGCACGAACAACTTCTTTATACTGAATTGAAACCGTTTTTATACTAAAAGTTATACTTTCAATCGTAAAATACATTTTGTAGATGATCTGAAGTCGATCATCAGAGATGAACTGATTTCACTGCAGGTTTCGGCTTTTAAATCACCACACCCGCTTAACCAGCAACCAAATATTTCTCAAAAAATGCATCCTCCTCAAGGTCATGCTATGCTCAACATAAAGCTTGCAAACGAAATGGCTCGACAGAAAAAAAGCCCAGACTTTATGTAACACGGACGCTTAGTATCAGCCAATGGAAATCAGGTGTTTATGCGGTTTACGGACTGTACTAGATTTTAGATAGGATTTTCAAGTTAAATTTAATTTTTACGATATTATTCGTTTATTAAATTGTTAGGTAAGAGTACATAATATCTAATAAAGTTCCCCCTTCCCATGTTAAGAATGGCTTTCTAAATAATAACGTTATTATTTCAGCCTGGTCTGCAAACTGCATAAGTACCGAAAATCGTTCCAGCAATCTAACTTCCTGTATTTAAGATCTCCGCCAGGATCGATCTGGTTATTCGATAGAACTCGATTTTAACAATTTGATACACGAATAGACTCTTTTGAACTAAATCCATCAGAAATAGCTCTTCATATTAAAAGTTTCTCGTAAGTTTATATATATATATATATATATATATATATTAATACAAATGTTGTTAAAAACAACAGAACTCTTCTGTTTTGTTAGTCCTTTTTTATTTTTTTCAATTCGTCGAATGATTTTTTTATGTTGACATCGAATGAATTAATAAATGAACCGTATGTTACACGAACGTTTTCGACTCCTTCTGGAATCATCATCAGGTGTTTGATGGTATACAATGGTAAAAAATGACTAAGAGCGGGTGAAAGAATGGAAGTTTTTAAAATACTATGTCGTAGTATTTTAAAAACTTCCATTCCGTTAAAGCAAAAACGAACGTCTACATTGTTGAAATGAGACGGATGAATTGAATCCTTGGACCTTTATTATTCCTGGTTTTCATAAACGACCTCTCTGATAAAATTGTGTCAGAGATGGGTATATTTGCTGCTGAAAGCACGCTATATTCTCAACATGTTGGTAAACTGAACGCGCACATATCCGAGGCAATGGCTGAATCTTTAAAAAGTACCTCCATTCTGCAGTTGAATGGGGACATAAATGGATGGTAACATTTAATGCTACAAAGACAAAGCGCATTTCCTTTAACAATTATATTAAAAAAACCTTTTCAACCATCGATTACTATGGCCAATAGCTACATACCTGAGAGTCAAGCATTCACACTCCTCGGCCTAACATTCACAGGTAGCATGAATTGGAACACATACATGCCAAAGCTGCTGCAAGGAAGGTATGCTCCCTCTACCCGGCTAGAAAACTTCTCACATCTGCCAGTATTCTATATCTCTACAAAGCCACCACCCGCCCATGCATGGAGTATTGTTGCCACATCTCGGCTGGTGCACCAACCATTAGTCTACATACACACACACATATATATTTATACATATATATACATATATATATGCATATGTATACGTATATATATACATATGTATACGTATATATATACATATGTATACATATACATATATATATATATATTATATACATATATATATATACATATACATATATACACATATACATATATATATATACACATATATATACACATATATATGCATATATATATACACATATATATATACATATATATATATACACATATACACATATATATATAGATATATACATATATATATATAAATATATATATATATATAAATATATGTATATATAATTAATTAATGATTTAATTATAAATATTTGTTTTTTATCTACATACGGATACGTTTCATCCTTACGTAAATCGTCAGTGTCGAGAAGCATTATTCACACTGGTCCCCGAGTTATATTTCAAAGTCAAATTCCAACGTCATTGCCCACACGGCCGTCGCCAATAACTTGATAAATCAGCGAGAGATTAATCCTACTTAAAGGTAGCTGACGTAAAGAGTTACAATTTGTACAAGGAACATTGCACTGAAGCCACGATGACAGCTGTGTAATACTACTCGCTAGAGAGCCCAGCCTATATTTGAGGGCGCCAAATAATTAATTATAAATATTTTTCATCTACATATGTAGACGTTTCATCTTAACAGGAATCGTCAGTGTAGAGAAGAATTATTCACAGCAGTCGCCAGGCTTGAAACCTGTAACCCTAGTTATATTTCAAAGTCAAATTCTAACGTATATATATCGGGATTTGAGTTGTATAATACTCGGTGCTCGGGGTTTCGAATCGCGTGATCAGTAGTGAATAGTCATATCTCTATGCTGATGAGTCCCGATTATAAAGGACGAAACGTATACGTACATAGATAATAAACAAACAAATATTTATTATTTGTAGCCCCTAGAAAACCCTCTAGATGGGCACTGTATGTGTAGTATTGACCTAGCATAACGTCGCTAGCTATAAATGCATCGTTTCTTTCATTAAGTTGAAAGCTCTAATGACGTCAGGCCGCCGAATAAAGTGTTTAAAGTTTCACTGTTTATTTAGCTGTTCAGCGGTGGCCGAGTGGTTCTAGATGTCGGAATTTGAGTTGTATAATTCTCGGAACCCGGGGGTTCGAATCGCGTGAGCAGTAGTGAATAGTTATATCTCTATGCTGAGTCCCGATTATAAAGGATGAAATGTATGCGTACATAGATAATAAACAAAACATATATATATATATATATATATATATATATAATGTGTGTGTGCTGTATGTATGTTTGAAAATGACATACGCGAATCTCTGAAATGTTCGTGACATATTTCAGGGTAGATGGGGGCGTGGTTTCCACGTTGGCAGGTGCATCATGAAATTCGTGTCAGTTTTCACATCACTACCCTTGTGTGTTGTCGGGGTATCTCATCTGATATTTTGGGGCGTGATGTGTTTTTGTAAGGCATTTTGGTGAACTTCAATCGTCTATTGTCAATCGCTTTGGTTCCATTAATAAAGATATACTTGAGACCGAGCGAGTGACAATGTTTAGCCGGTGACACGTTCGGGGGCAGATCGCGCAGTTGTAAAGCGAATGCGAAACAAACAGAACAAGAAATATAATACAACACAAAAAAGAAAATAACAAAAAAAACAAAAAAACAGCGACACTTATATTATATTTGCAAGTTTATATTCCTTTCGAACAAATACAAATAAGCTTCACGCATAAAGAAAACCTCAAAATTTAAGTGAAAGATAGAGAATTAAATAAAATATTCATACGATTACACACACACATTATAATTAACTATACATTTTCAACTGAGAAATCTGTCTGTACACACCACAAACACGTATGTAAATTAGATGTCAAAATAATTTTTAACTTCTTTATAAGAATAATTAAGAATAATATTCTTATATAATACTACTACTACTAATAATAATATAAAAGTAAACTTACTACTTTTAGCTATGAAAGAATAATTTATTAACCAATGTATCGCAGTTTAACCCTAACCCTAACCCTAACCCTAATCTTAACCCTAACCCTAACCTGTATCGCAGTTTAACCCTAACCCTAACCCTAACCTTAACCCTAACCCTAACCTGTATCGCAGTTTAACCCTAACCCTAATCTGTATCGCAGTTTAACTCTAACTCTAACCCTAACCTGTATCGCAGTTTAACCCTAACACTCAAGGAAAGGAATCGTTCTCGTTTTTATACCACACACTTCCTCCCATGACGCAACTTCTGGTACACGTCAGTCTAACCTCTAATCAAAATGACCGTTACTTATTTAACTTAATCTCCTGTTGAAACTTTCATTTTTAACAGTAAAGTCACATATCACGACATCCGTACAATTTGAAAATTTGCCATTTGACGTGTGAATAGGAAGGGAGAAACGCTGCGTGTAACATTTTTTTCGTTTCAAACTTCAAAACTTCAAAACTTCAAGAGAAAATAAATAGAATTTCCTTATTTTCCAACTTCTTTCTTAATTTAAAATTCATTTTTCTTATTTGCATTTTGGTCGATTACATCAACTATATAATGAGAGTGATTTACTTTCTCTTCATCTCTTCTAGGTTGGCGAGAATGGAGCGGATGGGGTCCCTGTCGACGGAATTGTGGAGGTGGGTCACAGATTCGTCGACGAATGTGCTCGAAAGACGAATCCCCAGGATGCCTCGAAGGTCAGGCGAAAGAAGAACGACAATGTAATATATTCTCTTGTAAAGGTAAGTCATTTTGTTGTTGGTGTTGTTGCATTGTGATCCGGGTCACCGGAAGTCTGAAAACCTGACACCGGAAGTATTATACCGGAAGTATTATATTACGAGATTTAAAAAAGAAATAACTCTCTGTTTATTTAAAAACGTACCCAAATCGCCTATATAGCATTTATAGAGTGAGACCCCCTCAAATGGCACCCATGTATTCGTGAATAAAATTCACATTTTGGTAGAAGTAACGTCAGTCTATTCCTTAATTGTGCACCAAATTTTAGTCATGAATGATTAACAGTCTTTGTTTTATTGCTGTTCAATGACATTCGAGAATACTTTGATAATTGTCTTAGCAGTAGGAGGTGTAATCCTGCATGAGTTTCACACTCACCGGACCGTAATCTCTCAGTTTCTTTTATATTTGATCTTATTTAAAAGATACTGTCTATCAAAACAATCCCCAGACTATTCCTGGATTGAAGATGGTCATTGCAACCGAACTCAGTTGCATCAAGGTGTGATTGCAACGCAGAGGTGCACATTTGGAGCATGCCGTTAAACGGTGATAAAACAATGACTAATGGGTATTCATGGTTGAAACTTGGTGGACAAGTCAGGCAGAGACTGAAGTTTATTTCTACTAAATATGGTTTGATTGTAGAAAGGATTGGGAATTTTATTAACGATTCCATGGGTAGATGGCATTTCATTTGGTACTGTGTGTAAAGTGTAGAATTTTTTTCTTGGGAACAACTAAATCCTGAATCTTCTAGGACAGTGATTCATCAGAAAAAAAAATAGAAAAAATATTGTTTTTTAAATTGAAATTTACTTTCGAAAGCATCCTTTTAGATCTTTTTTTGCCCTAAGCAAACGTGTATTCACTCTAAGGTCGACGCAATATTTTTGTTATTCTGTCTCCCTTCCCTCCCCTCCCCCTCTCTCTCTCTTTCTCTCTATTCTATTTATCTTCCTCCCACAAGGTAAGATGTGACACAAGGTCGGGAAAGTGGGAAAGAACCAGCGCTCGAGAATTTGAGCACTCTGGCTTTTTAAAAATAGCCTGGACAGCCCCGTCGGCATTCCCCGGTAGGGGCGCCTCAGACAGTAAGCAATAAACTTACTCCTCCCCAAAGAGGAGAGGGAAAGCCTGGTCTCTCTCTCCCCCTCTCTCTCTCTCTATTACTTACTCTCTCTCTCTCTCTCTATATATATATATATATGTATATGTATATATATATATATATATATATATATATATATATATATATATATATATATATGTATATATATATATATATATATATATATATATATTGTGATTTCTTATGAAAAAAAAAAATATATTTAAGTATATACTTTCAAGCTAAATGAGGTTATGTTGCAAGCTACATATCATATATACTTTATAGTTGCATTCGAATCAAGAAAAAAATAATCCCAAACCATCATTTTCATTTCTTGTTTCAATTTCTTTATTTTCATATTTCAGCGAATAGCTGTATTGCTTCGTCTTACAAAACAAATAAAACATGTTTTTTTTTCCAAATTTAATACTTTCTCTTACGCGCGTTTCACAACAAAGTCAAGAGAAATATATAGTCTTCAGTTTAACTTTGCTGATCATCAGAGCAATAGTTCATTTCATGGTAATAGTCAAACATATTATTAAAAAAACAGGAGAAAGGAAGAAGAAAAAGTTTAAGAAGTCTTGTAAAAAATAACGGCAAGCCAAAATTCATGAAAAAACTCACTTGAAAAATGGCGATAAAAATCCAGGGCCCCCACTACCTTGCTACCGAAATTTTTCAAACCGTCACCTATAATCAAACCCAACTCTGATTCGTACATACCTTTTTGCCGTACATATGTTTCTGAGGAAAATTCTATTCAGATTTAAAGTTACAGTTCGAAACTAAGACTTACATCCATAGAAAATTCTCGCCATAAGTAGGTTCCATTTTTTTTCATCCAAAATTTAATAGACAACAAACATTTAAATATATTTAGTAAATAATTGCAATTTGTTTCAGCAAAACCACGCTATAGATGGAGTAAGACACACATTTGTAATCAATTAACAGTCAAAAAGCATCTAATGTGCTTTTAAGAAAATATATAATTTGTTTTCTAAGTGTGAACATTAACAATCGAACCAATTTACCGATTTTCAGGTTTCTTCCATCACTCGAATGTCCTAAATTAGTCATTTGTGAGAAAAGGCGTTGCAGTGGAGACATAAGTCTAAAAATACAGGTTATTTTTCAAACATAACTCAATCCGAGAACTAATGTATGTGACGTAACTCCTAATTTTATAAGACTGTTTTCTTCTTATGTCGCACATTTTTAGAAGATATAGTCCAGTTTCTGATTCTTTGCTTTCAAAAAATGTTTTCCTTCAGGCATAAAGAACATTCTACGCTTATTCCGCCATCGCACGCCAGACCACGTGACATCTATCGATGGGCGGCCACCTCGGATCTTCCAAGTGAGCATGGACGCCGTGTACTGTTTACCCCTCTCGGCTCTTTTTCCGGACAAATTCCCAGAAAGATTTTCTCTGATACTCACAGCGTTATTCCCCAACGACAGTCGAGGCTATCCGTTGGCAGTTAGCGATTCTTACGGGCGTGTTCTGTTTGGCCTGAGGATTGACCACCATTCCTTGAAATTTGAACATTTCACTTCCGGTCTGTCAATGTCTCAGCCGGAAGTGGTCAATCTTGAACTCAATATCGCTGATGGTCAATGGCACCAGTTAGCCATCAGCATACACGATCGCACGCTTACTGTCTTTTTCGATTGTGACTTGGCGTTTTCGCAGACGTTACAGCACAAGTTCGTATCACGAACGAGCGAAGAGTATACCATAGCCATCGGTTCACCAGGAAGTTGTTACGGAAGCTTGTTAAAGGTAAGCCAATCATTTTTATTTTTTCAGTAAAATTTAATTACTATACTAAATTATAATTACTAAATTATAATTACTAAATTAATTTACTATATTAGCCAATCGAATAGAATGAATAGATACAAAGTATTTTTAACGGACCCTTAAAAAAAGGTAAACCAAACATTATAAGGTCGGAGAAAAAGTTCGTATTCTTGTGTTTATTATGTTGCGACCAAATTATTGAACGTGGGAAGAGGTTGGAAAAGGTGAGAATTTTTTAATACTAAAATAAAATTACTGATTAGAATGTAAATGGCATGTGCTACGTATCCGGTAGTGAGGGTTAGAAGGTATTTTGATAAACGATATAGACGTGATGTCTACGTTAGCAGGATGACAACCGTAAGGAACGAATAGAGAATGTTGGAGAAACAAACATAAACAGACAGAAACGAGAACTAAATCTCTGTCTAGTTTCGTTTTTTAGACAGCGAAAGGCTTTTGAACGCGAGTCGGCACTCGGCGAAAAACTGCGATTCACCCGTCGGTCTATAACGGCCCTCATCCAAAGAAACGAGCACAGAAAGCGTTAAAGTTACGCAGCTCGCAGGTTGAGAAAGTACAACCAGTCGGTAAAGGATGAGAGGAAAGACTACATGGTACACTTCTCAGCTTTACCCATTTAAAGAAAGTTTTATAACCTGGATTTTTAGATTATAATAAACAATAACTTGTAAATAAAATGGATGAATTATCATCAGTAAAGTTTAACAGATTTATTAAAACTGAACAGAGAATGAAATAATGAGTTATTTTGCCGCTGTACGCGAGATGAAATATTAACAGTCTGAAGATCGTGGTCTGTTTACTTTCTCTCCAGGCAGGACACCATTTCCAAGGGCGATAACTCTTAACTCCCGAAATGGTTCAAAGGGGCGTAACTCGTTTTCGTTAGTTGTCCTAACAGAAAGTTAACTTCGAAATCAAATCTGAACCGACGCTTCGACCTTTGACCGTACCTCAGATCAATTCTGTTCAAGCTTGTGACCAGGTTCGAATCCGGTACTATCCAACTGCAAGCTTGCTGCGGTTGATTTATATTCCCGTAATCATTTCGTAACATGATAGCGTTTCCGTCAATGCTTCTATGTGTCCAAAGCATGGCACAATATCATCGGCGAACGCGGAAATCCTGACTCGCAGCCTTTCAGGTAAGGCTGATTCCGCGTACGACTGAACATGCTACCCTGTCCCTCAGTCGTCGATATAGCTCCAACGTAGAGACATAAAACAAGCCAACGGTGGACAACCCTGACGTACCGAAAGACAGCGAACGAATTCGAACGCTTTTCGTTTACTTGCACTGCTGCAGACTGCGAATGATTCAGAATGGACATTCATTGGCAGAAGTTCGGATTGAAACCAGATTTTTCTAAGCGATGGTCGAAAACTTTGGACTGATTCAAATTTATAAACGCAACCTCCACGTCACCTACTATCTTCTCTATGATTGTACGAATCAGATGCAAATTAATTGATCGGAGCCCAAAGGCCGAAAAAGTGTTTCCTCTTCATCTAGGGATGGGGCATCTTACCGGATTCCAGACATTCAGCCGCTATTTCAAAGATTCCAACCGAGAGATCTTTTTATGATTCAAACCGTTCCTTTAAGTGTAATCTTGTGGATCTTACTTATACTTTGTTTACCGGGTATATTCGGCAGGTAGTTTTTAAAAATCTTAGTCATGATTTATTTATTTTCCTCTTCAGGAGGTTAGGCACAAGGCCAGTTTCATCTTACTCCCACAAGGTAAGATGTGACCATAGGTCGGGTCGGGAAAGTGGGGCTTGAAAAGCCAGCATCCGAGAGGTGAGCACTCTGGCCATTAAAAATTGCCTGGGCAGCCCCGTCGGCATTCCCCTGTAGGGGCGCCTCAGGCAATAAGCAATAAACTTACTACTCCCCAAAGAGGGGTGGCAAAGCCTGGGAGGGTGGACCTCTTAGAACTGCACAGGACCGACCCATAGACCGGCGTAAATTAAGCCCCGAATGCCAAGACAATACCAGTCTATGGGGTGCAGTATCCATCGGAACAGATACTACACTTTCTTCCTAGTCAAAAGGGATTCATGAGCCCGGTGGCTCTTATAATGATTACTCGAATTATTAAGGTCTTCCTAAGATTCTAATTTATTTTAATGTCGTACATAATACCTTGGTATTTAGTTATCTTCTCCCTCTCAACTCTCGGCTCTTTTTAGACCAGCATCATTAGGGATACTGGCTTCAACTAGGGTTGCTACTTTCTTCCCTTTGTCATATGTCACTACGTAAGGTTTAACAGTTCTGTTGGCTAAGTACGTAGCTGTAGGGATTGCATAGTAATATGACTTATTTCCATCAATTCTTTTCTGGTACATATTCACAGGACGGCTACACTGGATATTACATTTTTTGCAGATGGTTTTGTGGCGATATTTACACGCTCCGCTGTGTCGCATCGTAAAGTAACCGTCCCCCAGCACAACTGGATGTCAGGTGACTCACACTCTCCATTTTTGTGCGACAGAACTTGCATCTTCTGTTGTTGCTGAGACCACTCATCTTCTTCAAAGCATTTCTTTCTTTCTTTTTCAATTTTCTTCTCTTTTTGTTTTTTTTATTTTTGCTGGGGATGGGGCATCCTACTGGATGTCAGACATTCACCCACATTTCAGAGATTCCAACCGACAGATCATTTAAAGATTCTAATCGCTCCTTTAAGCGGAATTGTTTGTATCTCTCTTTCACTTGGTTCACTGGGTATCTTCGCCAGGTAGTTTTTAAAATTCTTTTTATTTTATAAGCCCTTTGGCTCCTAGTATTACCGGAATGATAGAGATCTTCCTAAGATTTCACTTTTTTATGTCGTACATAAGACCTTGGTATTTCGGTATCTTCTCCTACTAAGCTCGGTTTAAGTCAGCATTATTAGTATGTAGCTGTAGGAATTGCATAGTCATAGTAAATGGTGTATGAATTATTTCAAACAGTTTTTTCTTCTGGTATATGTTCCCAGTGTTTGCTGCTACACTGGCTAGTCAACTTTTTACAGATGATCCTGTCGCATTGTATAGAACCTTACAACTGGATGTCAGGTTGCTCACACTCCCCACTTCTGTGTGGGAGAACCTGCACTTGTCGTTACTGAGACCACTGATCTTTTAAAAAGCATATGTTATCAACCCTTGACCTTGGGCAGCCATTATCATCCTTTCCTGGTCATAGTAGAACGATCCTCTTTTGAGCCAGTCTACAGAGCCTTCCTTATCTATATATTCTTGGGATAGTTCATTCATAAAATATTGGGCATGTTGTTGGTTAGCCCACTCTTCCAGTTTTCCTTCTTTTCTTTAATTTTTCTTATCTTTCCGTTTTTGCTAGAGATGGGGCATCCTACCGGATGCCATACATTCACTGGCTATTTCAGACACTCCAGCCTAGAGATCTTTTTACGATTCTAACCGTCCCTCTAAGTGCAATTGTTTGTATTTCTCTTGCACTCGGTTCACCGGGTATACTCGCCAGATAGCTTTTGAAATTATTTTTCATTAGTCCTGTTGCTCCTATAATTACTGGTTTGATGGAGATTTTCCTAAGATTCCAGTTTCTTTTCATGCTGTACATAAGACCTTGGTATTTCGTAATATTTTTCCTTTCAGCTCTGTTTAATACTGCATCATTAGGGACACTGACTTCAACCAGGGTTGCTACTTTCTCCCTTTTGTCCCATATTACGATGTCAGGTTTAACAGCTCCGTTTTCTAGATATGTAGTTGTAGGGATTGCATAGTCATAGTGGATAGTGTATAAATTATTTCCAACTGTTCTTTCTGGTATATGCTCCCAGGACCTGCTGCTACACTGGATATTTAACGTTTACAAATAGTCCAGTGAAGATATTTACACACTCCGTTGTGTCGCATTGTATAATAGCCATCCCCCAGGAGAACCTTACAACTGTATGTCAGGTGGCTCACACTCTCTACTTCTGTGTGGCAGAACCTGCACTTGTTATGGTTGCTGAGACCACTCACCTTTTTAAAGGCATTGGCCATCAAGCCTTGATCTTGAGCAGCCATTATCATTCTCTCCTGATCATAATGGAGAGATCCTCTTTTCAGCCAGTCTACAGAGCCTTCCTTATCTATATATTCTTGGGATAATTCATCTAGGAAATATTTAGCACGTTGTTGGTTGGCCCATTCTTCCAGTTTTCTGGAATGGAAGGTCTTGGTGTATTTCTGGCGGTTTTTGCGGGGTATTTCTGTGGCAGGATTGTTGTCTGTTTCTGCCTCATTTGTAAAACAGTCCTGTCCAAAATGTTTAGCCAGTTTTGTGATAGAGGTTGTTCTGCTTGCTCTGGTTTCTTGATGTTGGCATACCATCATAAGGTTTCTGCTTGTCATACAGTGTGCAATGTAAAATCTTATTCTGAAACTAAAAGTAAACTGTCATACGAATAAAATACTGCCTTACTTAAGTTGGGTCAATTTTTTAATACCTTCTTCTTCTTCTGTCGTGTGAATCAGATGATTCTGGTGTTGGCATTAGTTTCCCCGATGTTTTTCTAGTTAGAAGTATTTCTGGAAAGACATCGGGTACTTACGGGAAGGACTGTAGCAGCCACCAATATGGACTACTTTTGAATGCGTAATCACTGTCCCTGTGAGCTGGCTTGTCCAATCAAATCACAGGACGCAGTAATATCGTTAGTTCCCTAAGGGACTACTTATGTTCCCTTAGGGTTCGAGTAAAAAGATCAGACGACCTCCTGGCACCAGCTTGGACACATCGCAGAGAGCACCAGCGAGGAACGAGGAAACGCTCTCTCTCTCCCTCCGTCGTCGTCCACTAGACGACTACTACCATCTTCACCTGAAGAAATCCACGGGCGGCCCTAAGAACTCGGATATTCTTCCTCTTCCTCAGACGGACACTGTCCCACTCTCTTCTACCTATACCAAACGGTATAGGTAACCTTGAGTTAATAAAACCCCTTTTTGTTATAGTTACAGAAATACTTTTCGTTGTTCCGTTTCTTTACGAGAAGATAAAAGGATAACCCCTTTCATCCTCTCGTCATCTCCTTACAGGACCACGAGAAGGTTGCCAACATTCCTAAGTGAAAGTGTTACTCTGGAACCGACTTGATTCGAACTTGGAACACCCAGGTCTTGAGTCCAGGTCAATATCCACTTAACCACCGTCATCTCCATTTTAATAGCTGTTACCTCACGTCAGGGTCACCATTTATAAGAGTTATCGGTCTCTCAATTGTTCTTACACAAACAAAAAGGTAACCAAAAACGGAACTAAATCTAATCATATTTTTTGTTTTAGTTATTTTTGTTTACTTCTTTTGTTTATGTGTAAGAACACTTTAGAACGCGATAAATTCTTGTACTTACAGTCATTATTCATATGTGTGTGTATAACTCTTGCTTCTGTATCTCTTATTCCAGGGTGAGCTGTCACAATTAATGATTTCTCCTGATCGCCACGCCGCAGAACAGCAGTGTTCACAAACATCCAAACAATTTTCGGTATTCATATTTTTTTATCTTTTTCGTTTCGCTTCCACTTTTTTCTCACAAAATCAATTTTTTTTTCAAACGAAATCAATATTTTTTTTCTCACAAAATCAATATTTTTTTTCTCACAAAATCAATATTTTTTTTCAAACGAAATCAATATTTTTTTCAAACAAAATCAATTTTTTTTTCAAACGAAATCAATATTGTTTTTCTCACAAAATCAATATTTTTTTTCTCACAAAATCAATATTTTTTTTTCAAACGAAATCAATATTTTTTTTTCTCACAAAATCTATATTTTTTTTCAAACGAAATCAATATTTTTTTCTCACAAAATCAATATTTTTTTCTCACAAAATCAATTTTTTTTCAAACGAAATCAATGTTTTTTTTTCAAACGAAATCAATATTTTTTGTTTCAAACTAAATATACGCCTTCGCAAGGTGGCAAGTTATAACTCCAATATTAGCTTGGTAGAAAAATAATGTCGTTTTTTAATCTTTAACTTCAAATAAGCATTAAACTTAATCCGATTAAAAATGGTTGATATTCTGAAAAATGTCATTCAGCACTCTTTCCATACACTTTGTTATTGTATAAAACCATCATATTCAATGTTTGTGAACAAAAAATACGTGGGATTTAATTCAATAAAAACATTAATATTGCTGTTTATTGATCGTGAGAAGTCATCTTTCGAGATGGTTGCATTGTGTTTACGTGTTTTTATTCTTGGAGAGGTAAGTAAAATGGGCTTGAATCTTATTTCACGACTAAAGTACAATTGAAGATCAACAATGAATTTTATCCAAAAATCGCAAAAAAAAACACGCAATTAAATAGTACTTCTCACCGACGGAGTAGTATTTCAATATATTTCTTCTTGGTAAGCGAATCCTGTTTTGTTGGTAAATTGTTTAAAAGATATAACTACGGAATTCAATTTCTATAATTATCAAATTGAGTACGTGCGTTTGTAGTCAATTTTTAAGTACTCTAAATATTAAAAAAATTATGTATGGCGATCATTTAATCGAGGACTCTTACACCACTGGATTCCCTGAGACGTTCGAAATAACCCAGTGAACGAAGGAAAGAATAAAAAACTAAATTAAATAGAATCGAGCGCTATTTTTATATAATGTATGGTTACGTGTTCATATAATATATGAGTAAAAAAGATTGTATAGCGGCACGACAATTTGTAAATCTAAAGCGTAGATCGCGGCTCGGAAAGTCAAAGTAATGCTGTGTTCGTTGTTTGTATTTTGGATAAATGCACAATGAAAGTATTTATTGATCGACTAAGGAATTATCGATCTCGTCAATTATATATGTAATAGGTTTTGTCAACACGGTACACAAGAAAGCGTATTATTTACGGGTTGCAACGAAAGTGTAAAACTTTAAATAATAACCTTCGAATTCCCCTGGAATTAAAAGACAAAAATATGTCAAATTTGTGGAAAAATAATCATATATATAATAAGCCTTTGAATCTAATTCATCAAATCTTATCGTAATATAAATATAAGTAAAAGAACTAAATAAATATGTACCCAGTGAATCTAGATGCAATTTTGAAAAAAAAAAAACGGTGAATCCCGAGCAGTGTATGCTACCGAAATAATTATCGGGCCGGATGGAATATGTAATCGAAGAAATCGATTGCAATTTCTGTTTTTGTGTAAAGAATACAGACTGTAAATTTACGTAGGGGTTGGCTAGTAATAATTAAATATCGATTTGTCAGATACAATGCAATTTAGGTCGAAATGAATAATCCGACTGACTTAATTTTATATATTAGAATATATCAAACATTCACAGCTCGATTAACAGAAACGTACTATTGTTGATTGCAGATTAGCAGCATGGGGAACAAGACACATGGAGGTGCAGAAATCCAAACCACAACAAAGAAATCACAAGAACGCAATACACATTTACCGTTTCCACAGAGTACAGGTAAAGCAATTAAACATTCCTTGTATACTATCAATCGAAAGCAAGTTGCTATTTTACCGATGTATTAAGTAGAAATTGTAGTTCTGGATATATAGTATTTATTAGATTTATAAGAAATGGTGATAAATATTGATATGGAAATCGAAATGTTTGATACGCGTAGACATAGTCAACTGCACATGATGACGGCCAGTGTTGCACATTCAGTGTTGCATATGCATTGCTACGTAGTACATGTGCTTTTTTATATGCAGTTGTTTATAAAAAGTTGTTTATTTGTTTTTATTAAGAACATTTTTGATAAAGAGCAGAGGACGACCCGAAATATTATCGTATATATATTTAACACCTATAATTTATATGTTTTTATGTTTTCTATGAAGCTATAGTTTTTATTTTTAGTTTCAAATGTGAAGACATTCACATATTTTAAACTGAGAAACTCATTTTAGATTGCAATAGGAACATAAGAGGATCATGTATGTATGTATATATATATATATACATACATATATACATATATATATGTATATATATATATGTGTATGTGTGTGTGTGTACGAAGCAGTATAAGATATACAAATAAATATACCCAAGAGACATATGATAAAAAGACAAAATGCAAATAAGAAACAGTGTAGGAAAGTAACAATTTCAGACGGTCACAAACCGCGAACCCGGTTCACAAAGCACACCACGACTCCGCACGTTTCTGCTCTATCTTCAAGGTCACAGGAAATTTTCACGTGATACAGGAGAAATTAAGTTATATTTATGCCACTATGCTGCGTCTAACCCTAACCCTAACACCTAATGTCAAAGTTGACATATACTCCATCCCTGGTCATGATTGTAATAAGATCTACATAGGGGAGACGCAGCGTAGTCTGGACAAACGGATTTATGAGCATAAAAGAGCGATTAAAACCAACAACACGTTTAACGCCTTATATGCTCACACTATGGAGTATGGGCATTGTTTTGACTTTGATAAATCTACTTTAATCAAAATAATACATAATAAATGAACACGTCGACTAATTGAATCTGCACTCATAGCCCTTTCCACAAATAAAATTAAACAGAGAATGGGATTCTACTTTATCTCCCCTAACCTATCAAAAGCAATTATTCATGAAAATAAGATATATCTAGACACCGGTTGATTCCCTGAGTTGTGAATTATTCTTCCTTTGGACCCCCTTTCTACTCTTTATTCTTTTCTTTTCTTTCCCGTTACAATTTTTTTCTATGTATTTATCTTTGACTCTATACATATTTACATATCTTCCCTCTCTACATGAACCCTACCACTATATATATTTCTCATAATTTATATATTTCTCGTCTTTTGTCATTTTTTGCATTTTTTCGTTCGCTCTTGACAAAGCCCATATAACATTTGGGCGAAACGTTGAGCTTTTTAGGTCTTCCGCTTATTCCATTTTAATTTCATACCGTCGGATTATTTTATCCTTTCATCTATTCATATATATATATATTCATATATATATATATATATATATATATATATATATATATATATATATATATATTTGAGAAAGCGAGAGAGAAAGAGGAAGAGAGAGAGAGAAATGTTCTAAAAATTGCTGGAAAGCAAGTTTAGATGTTTCTTTTGTAATAGTAATTGTTTATCGTTGTTCCTGACCATTTCTTTATCTAATTTTTGTGATGCATGGAAATGTCGCATTATTCGAGAAGTAATTTAGTGTATAATAATTATAATTATTTCAGGAACTTCTTTTGTTGGCACTGGCTGGAGCACGTGGTCCGAGTGCAGCGCTACCTGTGGACAGGGTTTACAAACGAAAACTTACTGCACTGAAGAACCAAGCGCAAATGGAACTGCTTCTTGTGTACATGGGTCGAACATCCACCGGGTTACCCGACCGTGTCAAATCGCGCGTTGTATTGGTGAGTCCAAAAAAAAAAGCGCTTAATTTTTTAAAATAAAACACGATTGTGTAAGCATGGACGGCGGAACCGAGGGGGGGGGGGGCTCAAGCCTCCTCACTTTTTGACTTGGGGCCCCCCACTTTACGGTCATCAATAATTAAGTTGATATGCATGTGTTTAAATATGGTAATTTGGGCCCAGGCCCCCCAAAATTGAAATTTCTGTTTGTTCTTTTTTCACCAGAAGCGACTTGCTAATATGATTCAAACAAGACCTCAACCACTATCAGAAGATCATTTCATGTCTAAATTATGTCAAAAAATGTATTTTTGGTACAAAATGCCCTAATATGGTAGTTTGGGCTCAGACGCCAAAAAATTTAATTTTAAAAAATGTTTCTTTATCTATCACCAAGAGTATTCCATTCCGCTTCTAACGAGCCATCAACCACTACCAGACGATCATTTTAAACCAAAATATGCCCGAAACAGTGATTTTTCCCCCAATTTGCCCAAATAAGGTCATTTGAGCTCAGATGCCAAAAAATTTGAAATATTTTGAATTTTTTCTTTTTCTATCACCAAGAGTATTCCATTCCGCTTTTAACGAGCTCTCAACGACTATCGGACGATACTTTTTTAGTCAAGATATTGAATTTATTCCCATATTTAGCATTCTGGGCGCAATGTGGGCCGTGTCCCCCCCCCACACTTTTTAGGAGAAACCCCCACTTTTATAACTATTCCGCCGGCCCTGGTAAGTGTCTCTTCTCTACCAATATTGGAGTCGTTATTTATGTTTTTCTCTTTTTTTTTATTATCAAATGATCAATATTTGTTTCGGAATTTTTTAGATGAAGATGGATAATTTGTATTATTTCAACTGTTCTCGTCTTGGATGTTATTCTTACACCGTTTATTTCTTTGTTTTATTAAATTATTTCCGAATTTATAAGATGAGGATGGATAACTTAGATTATTTAGATTATTCGGACTACTATTCTCATCTTGGATGTTATTTTCAGAACCTTTCGACCAATGCAACCTCTGTCCCGCTTCTGGTGCAATTTTTTGTACAATCAGTTCTAAGTGAGTCTTCTGGAGGTTGTAAGTTCAATCCTCACTACAGGCGATACTTACTATGAATAAAATTTAAAAACAAAACTTACTTAACACTTGAAGAGTTCGAATGCAAAACGTGATAAACGCCATTTTCAAAATCACGAAATTGTCCCTACAAAAAGTGTTGCATTTCTAACACTCGACGGCACCTCAAAACTATGTGTTACATAATATGATACCGAAATAATTTATATTTGATTTCAATTAGAATCAGCTTTTATTCGAAGTCTAGATTTAATATATGCGTGTTTTTATTGTTAAAGGTCTCAATTTAAACGAATTGGATTTATTGCGTTTTGCGTTCGAACTCTTCACTTCTACCCAATCATGGCTGACGAAATGAGAACAATCTACGCCGTGAATTAAACAAAGGGTTCAGTTCGAAAATCCGTATAGATTCCCGAGTTTGACATAAAGACTCTCGAGTTCTAAAAGATGTATGTGATAAAGGTCGGAGGTTACATCGACCGAAACGTTATAAAAATAGCATCTAGGTTCGAATGGTAGTCTGAATTATTCATCTAATGCCGATCAATATTCGTTCTTAGGGTTTATTAGATTTGTTCAAGCATCTCTGTTGGTCTATCACGTCATGTCAGGCTTTGAAATAGCATTTTCTCACCTCTCGGGTGCTGGCTTTTCAAACCCCACTTTCCCGATCCGACCTTAGGTCACATCTTACTTGTGGGAGTAAGATAAAACTGGCCTTGTGCCTAAATCCTGGAGAGGAGTAAATCAATACCCCCTTTTATAAGATGTCTTGTTCATCCATTATTCTGTTAGGCTTTGAAATAGCATTTTAAAATTCGTCTACTCCTTTTTATAAGATATCCTGTTCATCCATTATTCTGTTAGGCTTTGAAATAGCATTTTAAAATTCGTCTACTCCTTTTTATAAGATGTCCTGTTCATCCATTATTCTGTTAGGCTTTGAAATAGCATTTTAAAATTCATCTACTCCTTTTTATAAGATGTTCTGTACATCCATTATTCTGTCAGGCTTTGAAATAGCATTTTAAAATTCGTCTACTCCTTTTTATAAGATGTCCAGTTCATCCATTATTCTATTAGGCTTTGAAATAGCATTTTAAAATTCGTCTACTCCTTTTTATAAAATGTCCTGTTCATCCATTATTCTGTCAGGCTTTGGAATAGCATTTTAAAATTCGTCTACTCCTTTTTATAAGATGTCCTGTTCATCCCTTATTCTGTTAGGCTTTGAAATAGCATTTTAAAATTCGTCTACTCCTTTTTATAAGATGTCCTGTTCATCCACTATCATGTTAGACTTTGAAATAACATTTATATATATATAGCGGCTTCGGTTGAAGAATAAAACAATGTTTAACAATTTTGTTGTTGTTATTATTCAATCTTTCGAGCGTGCTGTGTTCTTCATCGGAAATGATTATTAAAGAAAAACGAAAATGAAGCCGTCCAAATGCTAAAATTAGGCCACCATATGCTTTTGTTGGGGGGGGGGGGGTTGATATGTCAACTAAGTGTTTTTTAGATGTGTTTCGAGGGTGCTTTTAAAAATAGTGTGGTTAGTTATTATTATTATTATTATTATTATTATTATTATTATTTGATTATTCATTTTGGTAAGTGTAATTTCCCTACGTTGCGTATAGTCGTCTTGGGGTTTTCTTTGCCCTGGACTCAAGCAATATCGGTGTAGGAGATGTGCGATTAATGATTGCGCAACCCTTGCTTCACCATAGACTCCCTAAGTTATTTTGTAGATTTCTCATCAGCAGACCTGAATAGCATTGGATCTGCCAAATTGATATTTGATTCTGTTAAACTCGGACACCTACACGTAGCCCCGAACTGGACCTCTTATTTAGTCCACAAGGGTAGCTTGTTCTTCTTCTGTCAACCACCTATGACGTGTCATAGTTAACGGAACGAGAACGATCTTTCACTGTGGACTAAATAAGGGGTTCGGTTCGAGGTTTCGTGTGGGTTCCCGAGTTCGACGGAATCCCAAGTTCAAAAGCATGCGCCTGAAGAAGGTCGGAGGTTACACCGTCGAAACATTGTGCAAAAAAAAAAAAAAAAGAAATGAGAATAGTAGTCCAAATAATCCGAATTATCAATCATCATCTCAAAATTTTTAAACAACTATTTAAAAATATATATTTGATGTCAACTCAAAAATATTCTCCCTTTCGGCTAGGAGCAAGCTGTTCTAGTGCGGCCCTTCCGTTTTTCTGTCCTCCGTCGGCAAGAAGAGGTTCTTCTAGACTGAGACAATTTAAATTTTTGTTCTCCCAATCCAGAATGCCCGTTTTGGGAAGCAGGATTTTACCTATATTAAAAACCGACAATGTCTATAACTCTGTCCTCGTGGGGAGGTAAGTAAATAGTTACGCAAAAATATACTCCATAGAAAAGTAAAGTTCTATTTATCTTCCTCTCACAAGGTAGGATGTGACACAAGGTCGGTAAAGTGGGATTTGAAAAGCCAGCGCCCGAGAAGCTGAGCACTCTGGCTTACAAAAAATGCCTGGGCAGCCCCGTCGGCATTACCCGGTAGGGGTGCCTCAGACAGTAAGCAATAAACTTACTCCTCCCCAAAGAGGGGAGGCAAAGCCTGTGAGGGTGGACCTCCTAGAACTGCACAGGACAGACCCACAGACCGGCGTCATCAAGCCTCGAAGGCCAAGACGGTACCAGTTTATGGGGTGTAGTGTCAATCGGACTGATTGTATTTAGGGCAATACATCCCGGGAAACATTAATTCAGGGAATTAAAATTATATTCCTAGAATGCATCCACCCTTAGGCATGAAAGCCCACTGTGGAAGGGGGACAGTGGAGGTCGGGTTTTTTTGTGACATTTAAAGGCAACGCCTGTCAGGATTGCCCGGTAGGGGCGCCTCAGGCGATAGCAATAAACTGACCATTCTCAAAATGTGAGAAGGTAAAGACTGGGAGGCTGGACTTCCCAGAACTGCACAAGACAAACCCACAGACTGGCGGAATCAAGACTCGAAGGCCAAGACGATACCGGTCTATAGGGTGTAGTATCCATTGGAACAGATACTACACTTTGATCTTGGCCAACTAAACTGTAAAGAAATATTGTTTTTTGTTTAGATGTTAATGTACTCGTGATGTTGTCAATAAATAAAAGCTTTTTTGTTCTTTATTCTTATTGAATTTTGTATTTCAGACAAATGCCCTTTGGTCTGCATGAATGGTGGTCAGTGTCGTGAAGATATCTCTTCGGTACCAGTGTGTGTCTGTCGAGGAAGATATTTCGGTGAGAGATGTGCGAATGGTAAGTATTACTCTGACTGATTTGAAGACGCCAAATTAAATTACAATCGCTTCAAAAAGTTACAATTTGGACTAGGAATACATTTCTATGAAAAATGAAAAGGATAGTTTTATTTTAAATAACATAGAGCAATTTATGTCAGCCATTTATTGACAATACGTGATATTAGCGAAGTTAATTAATAATTTATTGGATCAGACACTAGCATCTTAGTTTATGGGTAATTCTTTGGATATACCCAGCTAACGAAATAACGTTGCTTCTGAAGAATTAGAATATTTGATATTTTATTTCGACGCTTGTGTAACAACCACGTGTTTGGGGTTCTTTCCAATACACGCGGGCGCCATTTTATGTGTTGCGTTATATATATATATATATATATATATATATATATATATATATATATATATATATATATATATATATATTGTGTGTATTTAGGCAGCACATTTTCATTTAGGTAAACATTATTGAATAACACAGAGTGTTTTGCTTGATAAGACTTTTTTATTTTTTCAATTTTCCAAATGGTCCATTTAATGTTTCGGTCAAATTGCTGTATGTAAGTTCCATGTGTTTCTTGTTCAATTTTCTTTCCTATTTTGCGAGTACTTTCGATTTGATTCGTCAAATCATCTTCAGGCGGTGTTAATTCTGGTTTCTTAAAAAATATGTCTTTATTATTGAGTTTTTTTAATTATTATAACGGCCAGTAATTTACAGCTAAAAAGGAGCGTCTATAATATTAAGATGTTACATGAGGGCGTGATTACGTTCTAAGAGCGTGCAAGATTCAAAAGTTTGATTGCTTAACTGCTAAGAATTTGATTACGTTCTGAGCGCGTTCAAGATTCAAACGTATAATTGCATAATGGCTAAGAATTTAATAACCTTTATTACTATGCTAGAAACGTTAAAATATTATGACTAGTTTCATAATTAACATTATTGCTTGTGGGATGTTTAAATTTTATGTAGAGGGCTTCAAGAATTTTTTTATCTTTTGGTATTGGTATCGTGGTGTATTATTTAAGTATTGTATGTGTCTATATTGTCAAGGGGGAAGTCATGTTTTTTAGGTTTTGGCAAATGGGGCTAGTGTCAGAGAGATGCAAGGTTAGTCTTCGGGAAAGTGTTGTGGTAGTTAAACCGATTGTAAAAATTAGTTTTATTGTTATTGTCGGAGATACATTCTCCTATGGCGCATTGAAACTGATATATTACATTGGTTCTTCCTAATGTATTTTGGGTCTGAGCAGTGTTATTTTTAATTACATGGTTCGATGTTTTCATTTTTTTGTAATAAATGATGAATCTTATTTTATTAGCAGAGTTGATAGGGGTTATGTAGCGATGTATTATGTTTTTAATAGCTTTTTTACAGTCGAATAGATTTATGTAGTGGGAATTATTTAGCTGATTATTATTAGTAGTATTGTCTAAGTTTCTAATCATTAATTTTATTTGTTCGTCTACAATATAATTGGAAAAGTGATTATTAATTAAGACTTGTTGATGTTTTTATAATTCATTAAGGAATATTTTTTGGTTGAAGAGATTAGCTTTGCACGGTTCAATAGATTTTTAATCATTGCAATTTTATATCGATATGGATATTCGCTTTTATAACTTAAAATGCATGTATTAATAAAAGTAGGCTTTTTTATAGGGAGAGGTGATGAATGCGTCATTGTTGGAGTCAATGAGAACATCTAAAAACGGAATTTTGTTATTAACATTAAGTTCATGGGTGAATGTAAGTACAGAGTTATTTTGAAAAATGTCTTGTATTTTTTTTTTATCTCATCATTATTGTCTGCTAAAATAAGGATATCATCAACGTAGCGGGCAAATTATACGTTTGAATCTTGAACGCGCTCAGAACGTAAGCAAATTCTTAACGGTGAAGCAATCAAACTTTTGAATATTGCACGCTCTTAGAACGTAATCACGCTCTCGTGTAACATCTCAATATTATAGACGCTCATTTTAAGTTGTAATTTACTGGCCGTTAAAATAATTCAAAATAATCAACAGTAAAGACATATTTTTTAAGAAAGCAAAATTAACACCGCCTGAAGATGATTTGACGAATCAAATCGAAAGTAATCGCAAAAAAGGAAAGAAAATTGAACAAGAAACACATGGAACTTACATACAGCGATTGGACCGAAACACTAAATAGACCATTCGGAAAATTGACAAAATAAAAAAAGTCTTATCAAGCAAAAACACTCTGTGTTATTTAATAATGTTTGCCTAGATGAAAATGTGCTGCTTTAATATATATATATATATATATATATATATATATATATATATATATATATATATATATATATATATAACACAACACATGAAATGGCGCCCGCGTGTATTGGAAAGAACCCCAAACACGTGGTTGTTACACAAGCGTCGAAATAAAATATCAAATATTCTAATTCTTCAGAAGCAACGTTATTTCGTTAGCTGGGTATACACAAGAAACACATGGAACTTACATACAGCGATTTGACCGAAACACTAAATGGACCATTCGGAAAATTGAAAAAATAAAAAAAAGTCTTATCAAGCAAGAACACTCTGTGTTATTTAATAATGTTTGGCTATGAGAGTAATCCGACGTAATGGGAAATGAAAAAGAAAAAAAACAAGAGATACTTTTTTTATATACATCAACGTTTCGTCTTTATTTGTAAGACTTCCTCAGGATGAAAATTTGAAGAAAAATGTCATGCAAGTACATCGAAATATATTTCGATGTACTTGCATGACATTTTTCTTCAAATTATCATCCTGAGGAAGTCTTACAAATAAAGACGAAACGTTGATGAATATATAAAAAAATATCTTTTGGTTTTTCCTTTCTCATTTCCCATATATATATATATATATATATATATATATATATATATATATATATATATATATATATATATATATCACGAAGACAGTTTGTCAAAGACACACTAAGAGGGATATACGAAAAATTATGCATAAATGGGATCGATAATCACAGAGGTAGAAAGGTCTGAGAAAGATATATTTCGGGGTTATGGCGTGAGTGTGGAGCCACACCTTACCCAAGAGTGTCCAAGAGTTTAGTGTCATTACCAGAATAGGTTTTCAATATACCGGAAGTAAAATTGGCAAATTATTATAAGATGTCATTTTACATAGAAAAAGTGTTTACGCATACCAATTTTTTTAATTTGTGTCATTTTTACATTTTTACATTTTTACATGTGTAACTTTTTAATTTGTACTTTTTTTGCAAATTTATTTTCATTTTTTACAATTTTTACCATTTCACAAATTTATTTACATTTTTTCATGTCATTTGAAAATTTGTTTCATTTAAAAATATTTGTACATTATGAACTTAATGCTATTTTTACAAAATTATTTAAATTTTTACGTCATTTTCAACTGATACCATTTCACCAATACGTGGAATCGTGTGAATAAAATGCATAATGGATTCAAATAATCTATTTTACATTTTATTCACACAATGCCGCTTTTACATTTCTTTCACTTTAGTCAATTTTTTCTTTCAATTTATGATATTTTACAAATTTGGTTGTCTAGATCTGGTACTCAAACAATGACTTGATCAAACTGTTGAATGTTATGAAAATATTATTTTGTCTTTCAGCCTCTTGTTCTCCGGGTTGTTTTAATGGCGCAAAGTGCGTGGCTGTTGGCCGATGTCGATGCCGACACGGGTACAAAGGCAAACTGTGCCGTCAAGGTAAATCACAGAAAAACCTATTAATATATATATATATATATATATATATATATATATATATATATATATATATATATATATATATATATATATATATATAATATATATATATATAATATAATATATATATATATATATATATAATATATATATATAATATATATATAATATATATAATATATATATATAATATATATATATATTATATATATAAAATATACAGGGTGTTTCAAAAGTCTTGGGAACATTACAAATGCGTATATCTCATGAACTATTCCAGGTAGAAAAATGAAACTGGTGCCATTTTAAAGCTTGCTTAATCAAGTTTTTGGTCATACTAATGATTTTCGTGTTATCTTTCCAGGTGCAGTAATGGCGTTCTCTAAACAAGACAAGGCATTTTGCGTCCTCCAATTTGCAAAGACTTAATCGTGGACATGTGTTCAGCGTGCATTTCGCAGGAAATTTAAAAAAGAAGCCCCTGAAAGGAAATCCATTGTCAGATGGCATGCTAAATTTGTGAAAGATGGGTGTTTGTTCCCAAGTAAGCGAACAGGTCGCCCTCTAACTTCAGAAGATGCAGTTGAGCAAGTTCGGACAGCCTTTCAGCGGAGCCCCCGTAAATCAGTGAGAAGAGCCAGCAGGGAACTTCAGCTTGCTCCAGCAACTGTCTGGCGTGTCTTAAGGAAACGACTGCAAATGGTACCTTACAAGCTCAAGTTGGTCCAAAAGTTGAAGGACACTGATAAGCCACTTCGCCGTGACTTTTGCATTGCAATGCAAAAGAAGTTGGAAGATAACGGCTTTGATGACCGGCTTGTTTTTAGCGATGAGGCGACCTTCCATCTGAATGGCAAAGTTAACAAGCATAACACTCGCATATGGGGTACTGAGAATCCTCATGAACTTCTTGAGCACGAGCGAGATTCACCAAAAGTGAACGTGTTTTGTGCAATTTCCAAGAAAGGTGTCTATTGACCGTTCTTCTTTGAAGAGGCAACTATCTCTGGTGAATCCTATCTCAACATGCTGGAAGACTGGTTAATGGCTCAGTTGGAACAAGCAGAATCTGATGACTTCATTTTTCAACAAGATGGTGCACCACCACACTGGAGTCTTAGAGTAAGGCAGTTTCTTAACACAAGGCTGCCTGGTAGATGGATTGGGAGATCTGGGCGAGGTGATGACGTTCTCATGCCCTGGCCTCCTAGGTCTCCAGATCTTACCCCGTGTGACTTTTTCCTTTGAGGCTTTGTTAAGCAACAAGTCTATGTGCCGCCCCTTCCAAGAGATATTGACGAACTAAAGGCTCGAGTAACGGCAGTTGTGGGAACCATTGACGTCAAGATGCTGGAACGCGTTTGGCAGGAAATGGACTATCGACTAGTTGTCTGCCGTGTGACGAATGGTGCTCATATTGAGCAACTTTGAAGATTCCCCACGAAACTTGAAACTTTAACCTTTCCAACGGTACCAATTTCATTTTTCAACTCCTAATAGTTTTTGAGTTATTAAAAATCGTTATGTTCCCAAGACTTTTGAAACACCCTGTATATATCATATATATATATAATATATATAATATATATATAATATATATATATAATATATATATATATATATAATTTATATATAATATATAATATATATATAATATATATATTATATTTATATATATAATATATATATTATATATATAATATATATTATATATATATATATATATATATATATATATATATATATATATAATCAAATACGAAACTAAAAGTGTACTTTTAGTAGATAGAACCTATAGTGAAATAATTTAAGCTCAATATACGAGATAGAGCAATTATAAAGATAGGTGAAATAAGAGGGATAAACAAATATATATAAGATTTTGATCTTTGAAAAGCCTTGGCTTAAGGAAAGAATAATACACATAATTTCATTACCGAGCATACCTTGCATTGAACAATCGAAATTGAAATAAATTTGTCATTCATACATGTTTATCCCTCTTATTTCATCTATCTTTATATATATATATATATATATATATATATATATATATATATATAATGGTAATAATCCAGGTAAAAAATATCCACAGGGTGGTAATCCAGAGAATTTTAACCGGGTTTATAAAAAGTGCTCAATATCAAAATAGAGCTTTATATATGATAGTTTTTTTTATTTACACAGACATGTACAAAATCTGCGACACTGGCATGTCGATGTTATCGATCAACAGTTACTATAAACTGAGATCTCATCAGGCAGAGTTAGAATCCGATCTTAACCTCAGATCATATTTGGAGAGAATATATATATATATATATATATATATATATATATATATATATATATATATATATATATATATATATACTTACCCGGTGCTGTTTGCGATGCAGTGGAGTCCTCTTAACATATCTTTAAATCCTATATTTATGAATCAATAGCGTTGACGCAAACAAATAAGACACGCCTCAAAATGAAAACCATCACATTCTTGTACAAACAGTGAAAAGAAACAAAAGTTATAAAAGGAACAAATAATATGACCGTCTGCAGACTAATATTCTTTTACCGCCAAAATACGAACACGCTTCCAGGATCCTCATACAGTATTTTCTATAACAGGATACGACAAGAAGAGTCAAAGGAGAAACCAGTCAAAAAGAGGACGCAGCGCGCTTCGGCCGACTTTACGCTAGATATTACTTGGAGAAAGAAAAGAATGAAACTGCTATCAACTCTCTTACACAAGTGTCACACACAGAGACAATAAAATCAAACATATACGCACAATTATTACAGTGATTAATTCCTTTTTACCACTCTATCAACAAAAGAAAGCAAATTAACATTTTAGACTTACACATACAAATGAACAAGTCACACATGCATAATTTCATACCTTGTAACTTTGTATATATATATATATATATATATATATATATATATATATATATATATATATATATATATATATATAGATATATATATATATATATATATATATATATAGAGAGAGAGAGAGAGAGAGATAGAAGAAAAAAGAGTGATAAATATGCGACAGTTGTCCAAATTTATTTCAAATTTCAATTGTTCAATGCAAGGTGTATTCAGTAATAAACTAGTGTTTATTATTCTTTCCTTAAGCCAAGGCTTTTCAAAGATCGAAATCTTATCATCAGAGGAGAAATACAGATGGATAAGTTGGCTTTCGAAAAAACCAAAGTTCAAATATTTGAAAAATATGAAAATTATTATTAAAGGAATTTTTGTTAAAAAAACGCAGTGAATGAAAAGAAAAATTCCGTGAAAAATATATGCAGATTGTCCGGGTGGTAAATTTCCGTTGAAAAGAAGTCAAATGAATTGTAGAATGTGAAGAAAACTCTTTGCGTGGGAGCAGTGTGGAGAAAGTGCTCAAAATATAGGTGAGTCCAGACGCACTTAAAGGGGATTGAAAAGGGGGGAATTGGCCATATTTATATACTTCCAGGACCAAATAAGGCAGATGATATCTCGTTCCGGGTTTAAATCCAAATGAAACAAAAAGGCAATATGGTTAAAGATTTGGGGTTAGGGGGGAGGGTTAATGAGGTACGGGATTGTTTAAATAGCCGCTTTGAGAGTTGGGAGGAAATAAAAAAGAAGGCAAAGGAACAGGAGGAAGGCTGGTATGGGGATGAAGTTAAAGTGACAGGGTGGTTGAGGGTGTGGGCGGGCGGTAGGATATATGTTTTGGAGGGTGGGATTAATCTGAAGCGGGATATATATATATATATATATATATATATATATATATATATATATATGATGATTTTATTTACACAGACATGTACAAAATCTGCGACACTAGCATGTCGATGTTATCGATCAACAGTTACTATAAACTGAGATCTCATCAGGCAGAGTTAGAATCCGATCTTAACCTCAGATCATATTTGAAGAGAACTCTTCAAATATGATCTGAGGTTAAGATCGGATTCTAACTCTGCCTGATGAGGTCGTCAGTTTATAGTAACTGTTGATCGATAACATCGACATGCTAGTGTCGCAGATTTTGTACATGTCTGTGTAAATAAAATTATCATATATAAAGCTCTATTTTGATATTGAGCACTTTTTATAAACCCGGTTAAAATTCTCTGGATTACCATTCTGTGGATATTTTTCACCTGGATTATTACCATTATTATATATATATATATATATATATATATATATATATATATATATATATATATATATATATATATTAAAGAAGGAAAGATGAAGATAAAAAAATTGCATAAAATTAATACAAATTTTATTACATCGAAAGTTCAGATGCAAGGAGTTACACTCATCCTTAAACCATGGTTTTTCAAAGATAAAACTCTTCTCGTCAGAGGATAAAATTCGATAACGTGGTATTTATAATAAATAAATATTACCTGTTCCATTTCACTTTGAAGAAATAACAGAAAAGGTTTGGGATAAAGAAATAAATGGCCGAGAGGGAGAATGGTAGCAGTATTGAGTGGCCATTGCCGACAACAAAAGGGGACGCTATGGTACAGATAGCAAATTAGCAAAAGTTTGAAGATTTGAAGAAAGTTTTCTCCAAATCGCCATCTTTCCTTCTTTAAAATTGATTGCTCTACTCAACGTATTGAGCTTTACTTTATCACGATCGATCACTTTACGATACTTCACTTATCGTTAATTCTATTATATATATATATATGTTGTGTTTCGTTTTCACACACCTCCATTTTATTTTTACTTGTGAGTTTGGGGTTATGGTACACACTAGACAATAGGCCCTCGTCTATCTTATCCACATGACGGCTTACACTGCAGTCCGAATTCTTTGTCAAATATGCTTTTCTCGGATTAATACAATACCTCTGTTTTCTTTTTTTTCTTTTTTCAGCTATCTGTCAGACACCTTGCAAAAACGGTGGGCAGTGTGTTGGACCTAATTTGTGCAAGTGTCGTTCCAATTATACGGGAAAAGATTGTAGCCAACGTAAGTAATGTATGCACATATTTTACATGCATTGTTATTACATTTATAAGTTGTATAATGATCTACGGGGTGGGGTGAGCGTAATATCTCAATTACTTCGTAAAAAATATCAAGAAAAGAGATGGACCGACTGACAAGATAAAAGTTGATACTAATATGCCGCTCTTGACAGCTAAAATAGTGATAAGCCACACAATTTTGTTCTAAAGTATGTAGCGAAGCTAGTATCCTTTGCTCACTTCGAGTATTAGGAGTTACCTCCCTTAGGTACGGAATGTCGCTCCATTTTGTATGGGCGTGTTCTTTTATTTATTTATTTATTAATTTATAGATAAAATAGCTATTTTATCTAAAAATTAATAAATACATATGTATGTATGTATGTATGTATGTGTGTGTATGTATGTATGTATGTATGTATGTATGTATGTATGTATGTATGTATGTATGTATGACGTCACTATGTCGAAAACAATCAATAAGAGAATGTTATTGTTCAGAAAGCTGTGGGTGTAAATTATGCCGCAAACCTAGACGATGAACTGACGTCAATTGACGTAAATAAATCTTATTTAACAGGTTGACTATGGTCTCGGAAGGAGAGATCTTGCAGACAGGCAGACTAGTTGGATAATTAGACGTCTCGAGTTCATCCGGGGAATGTTTGTTAATTTTTTTAAAGAAATCAACGAGAAATAAACTCGTTTTTTATGAAATAGAACCAGTTGTCTTGCTGTCTCTGTCAAGAACAATAACTTATTCTCCGGCAAAAAAAAAACAAAAAAACTAAAGGCTGATAGATTGCTTCCCTTACATCGATTACTTTGTAGTGATCAGACGCACAATAAAAGTGGGCTTTAATAGCATTACATTATTATTTGTACTCACTGGGAGTTCTCACACAGATCATCGTCAATGATTGCTCACCGACAACAGCCAGTGGTATTTCCTGGAATCTGAGTGACAACAAGCCTCCCCAGATTTCCAGTATTCTTCAGCTCTTTCCGATAACCACCGCAAATAACCTTGCGGTATCGCAACAGCCTCTTAGCATTGATTTCTCGCTGGTAAAGACCATTGGTCTTCTCTGGGATTTGGGTGGCAATAAGTCTCCCCAAGGTCCCAGTATTTTCCAGTGGTGTCAGCCTCGGTCGGCACCATTTTATTATTATTATCATTATCATCATCATCATCATCATCATCATCATCATCATCATCATTATTATTATTATTATTATTATTATTATTATTATTATTATTATTATTATTATTATTATTGTTGTTGTTGTTGTTGTTGTTGTTGTTGTTGTTGTTTTATTTTTATTGTTATTATTATTATTATTATTATTATTATTATTATTATTATTATTTTATTTTTATTGTTATTATTATTATTATTATTTTATTTTATTCTTATTATTAATATCATTATTATTAATATCATTATTATTTTTATTATTATTATTATTAATATCATTATTATTAATATCATTATTATTTTTATTAATATTATTATTATTATTATTTTATTATTATTATTATTATTATTTTATTATTATTATTATTATTATTATTATTATTATTATTATTATTATTATTATTTACTCACTAGGAGTTATCACACTGGTCGTCGTCAGTGATTGCCCACTGCCGACAACCTGTGGTATTCCCTGGAGTCTGAGTGACAACAAGTCTCCTCAGACTTCCAGTATGCTCCACCTCTTTTCGTTCATCACCGCTGATGACCTTGCGGTAATCGCAACAGCCACCTACCAACGATTTCCCGCTGATAAGGGCCATTGGTCCCCTCTGGGGCCCGAGTGGCAACAAGCCTCCCCACGGTCCCAGAGCTGTCCGCGCTCTTCCAGTGGAGGTCTGGTTTGCGCTTTTCCTTCTCGACCCTCTGTCCATAATTTTTTTTTTTCGTGGCGTCAGCCTATGCTTGCGTCTCTCTCGTGCGGTTGTATTTTCCCCGGTTCTGCTGTCTTGTGCTTCCATGTGTTTGTTCTCCATTCGTTGCTTATGTGGGTTGGTTTCTGCATTCGAGGACATTTCTCAGGATTGTAGCTGTTTTGATCATTACTGTCCTTTGTATGGTCTCAGTTATCCCTTTGATTCCTATTTCTCCCAGTCTTTTCTCCATGTTTTTGGGGACTGTTCCTAGTGCTCCTATGATTATTGCTGTTATACCGACTTTCTTCATGTTCCATATTCCTTTCAATTCTCTGGCAAGTTCAGTATATTTGCTTCTCTTTTCCGTCTCTTTGATCTTCACTCTGTGGTCTGCTGGAACGGCAAAGTCCACGATTTTGCAGGATTTTTCTTACTTGTTGATTATTATCATATCCGGTCTCCTTGCTGTTATGGGTTTGTCTGTTTGTACATTCATATCCCATATGATTTTGTGTTTTTCGTTTTCTAGTACAGTTTTTGGTTTGTGTGTGTACCGTTTTTTTGCATATTCGAAATTCAGTTGTTTGCACATTTCCCGGTGTACTTCTTTCCCCATGCTGTCATGTCTGTTCTTGTATTCCCTTTGTGCTAGCTTGCTGCATTCACTTATTATATGATTTATCGTTTCGTCTCTTTGTCCACACAGTCGGCATTTGCTGTTTTCCTGGGTTTTATCTATCTTTGCTTTAATAAAGTTTGTCCTAATCGCATTGTTCTGTGCGGCCGTCAGCAGAGATTCCGTTTCTCTGTTCAGGTGTCCTTTTCTTAGCCATGCCCAGCTGTTTTCATTGGCTTCATCGCTTGTGAGTCTTGTAAAGCGTCCATGTAGTTGTTTTTCTTCACACTTTTCCTTTCTTGTCTTTTTGTTTCTGGGTTCAGTACTTCCGGTGTTGTTTGTTGGGCTGGTGTCTCTTGCTGTGGTGATCAGTCTTTCCGTGTTCTGGGTTACATATTTCTCCAGCTCTTTTTTGGTGTCTTCCACACAGTCTTCTATACTTACCAGTCCTCTACCTCCTTCATTTCTTTTCACGTAGAGTCTGTCCGTGTCGTCTTTTGGGTGCAAAGCATTGTGCATAGTCATTAGTTTTCTTGTTCTTTGGTCAAGGTGCCTGAGTTCTTCTTTGGTCCAGCCTATGAATGGTCCAGAGTATCTTATTAGTGATACAGCCCATGTGTTTATCCCTTTTACTAGGTTTCTGCTATATAGTTTAGTTTTATTATTATTATTATTATTATTATTATTATTATTATTATTATTATTATTATTATTATTATTATTATTAATATCATTATTATTATTATTATTATTATTATTATTATTATTATTTTATTTTATTTTTATTGTTATTATTATTATTATTATTTTATTTTATTATTATTATTAATATCATTATTATTAATATCATTATTATTTTTATTATTATTATTATTAATATCATTATTATTAATATCATTATTATTTTTATTAATATTATTATTATTATTTTATTATTATTATTATTATTATTTTATTATTATTATTATTATTATTATTATTATTATTTTATTATTATTATTATTATTTTATTATTATTATTATTATTATTATTATTATTATTATTATTATTATTATTATTATTATTATTATTATTATTTTGTTAGCATTGTGTGAACGTGGGTGTTTCCATGGTGGCAAATGTGTCGCTGCAAACGTCTGTTCCTGTCCTCTTGGTTACGTGGGAAGAAACTGTCGCAGGCGTAAGTTTTTTTCTCTCTCATTTATTAGCAAACACCCAACGTATTTTATAGTTTTTCGAATTTATTAAAAAATTATATATATATATATATATATATATATATATATATATATATATATATGAGTCCCCACTTACACGGCTAAATGTGACTCGTGTATGAGGATGAATGACTGATGATGACGGTCTATGACAAATGTTTATTGGCACTAGATTGGAAGAGGACCCTGTTGTAGCCCTCAGGGAAGTAATCTTATATATATATATATATATATATATATATATATATATATATATATATATATATATATATACTCAACTGTCGTGTTTAAAACCTTGGCGTACATTTTTCTGTCTCTACGGTTGATTCGCTCCCGCCCCTGGGGTTAATACCAACACAATGAAGAGAAAAACATAGAAAAAGTCTTGCATGAAAATGATATATTCATCGAAAGTCTTACCTAAAAACAAAAACAAAATAAATGATTTAATTCATTTTATATTGCATCACGTTCTGTTTTTCAAATTTTAATATAAAATATTCATAAATATGGATGCTTAAGATGTGATCAATGTCTATCTATCTATCTATCTATCTATCTATCTATCTATCTATCTATCCCCCCCCCCCTCTCTCTCTCTCTCTCTCTCTCTCTATATATATATATATATATATATATATATATATATATATATATATATATACATATATATATATATATATATATATATATATATATATATATATATATGAGGATAAAATGCACGATATATAATAAAATGAAATGCGGGGAAAAATTGTTTTCACACCCCCCACACTCATATATATATATATATATATATATATATATATATATAATGTATCTTCAATTTCAATTTCCTGTTGAGGTGAATTTAAAACTTATGCCATTTGGATTCCATTGTCGCCTGATGAAGTTGACGCTTTTTGCAAGTGTTAACGAAATAGAATATGTTTTGTCGCAAATAATGGAATAAAATCAACAAATATATATATATATATATATATATATATATATATATATATATATATATATATATATATATATTTATTCATTTTTTGCCATAAAAGACCTGAAGATGATTCCGGAGAGAATCGAAAACGTTAGTCAAACACATGGATCCTTCATCAATTCATTCCATCTACACGTCAAAAAGATCATTCGACGAATGGAAAAAATAAAAAACAGATTTCTGTCGTCTTTAATAAAACATGCCTTAATATATATATATATATAATGTATTATGTGTGTATTCCAAATATACAATATTTTAGCCGGCTGTAAACTGAAGATGAATGTCTAAGAAATTTATACTCATACAAAATAAGATAATTCTGTAAATGTTCAAACAAAGCTAATAAAGTAATACTTATATTTTCATCAAAAGATATCTGTGCTGTGTTTGTTTCTTCGTTGCTACCAACCTGATTATATAACAAGTGGGCATTAATGAAACCTCACAGATGCACAAGATTATTGAATAAACGATCTTAAATGGGACTCACCAAGTCAGCTTATCAAAGTGGAATATTGAGCGTCATTGTTGGATGTTTACACTCTCAGAGTGCATTTGTCTCTTTTCTTTCGTAATACATTTTCACATGGATTCATTTGATTCTCTCTTATTTTTTTCAGCGATTTGTTCTCCGAGTTGTCAAAATGGCGGCGTTTGTATTTACCCAAACCGGTGCAGATGTCAGCCGGGAAGTTACGGACTTTTCTGCGAGAAATGTAAGTAGCTTTGAGACGAAATAAAAATATTATGTTTCGGCATTTTTTTTTTTGGATTAGGGTTGATAATTTGAATTATTCAAGCTAATATTTTTATCTTGGTTGTTATTTTTACAACGTTTCAGCCGAGGTAACCTCTGATTTTCTTCAAGTGCATCTTTTCGAACTCGGGAATCTTTATGTTGAACTCGGGAATCTATACGGAATTTCGAACGAAGCAATTTCTTTAATCCACGGGGGTAGATTGTCCTCGTCCCCTCAGCCATCCACGGGTAGGGGTTAGGGTTAATACTTACATGCTTTATTTTTTTTTAGGCTTTTGAATTAGGCAGATGACACACCGATGACATTCGCCCGTGACATCGAAGATACTGATTATCTATTTGGCAATATGTTTGTTCACATTACATTTAAATTTCTGCATGTTGGTACTGTTGGGGAAACAGGGAGGAATTCCAAAGGCAAGTGATCCGAGAAAAGAAGCTACTAGAGTAGAACATCTTCCAGCATTTGGGAGCTCTACAGTGAAGGGATTGGATTTAGCAACTCGTCGTCGGGGGGGGGGGGGGTATTTATCTTTAGGGGGTACAAGTGTAGTAAGTTCATTGGAGCGCATTACATGGAAGTATTTATAAAATAAGCAACATCATACAAATGCCAACTCAAGGCTTGGCCTTTTGGCTAAGATCAAAGTGTAGTATCTGTTCCGATGGAGACTGCACTCCATAGACTAGTATTGTCTTGGCCTTCGGGGCTTGATTTACGCTGGTCAATGGGTCTGTCCTGTGCAGTTCTGGGAGGTCCACCCTCCCAGGCTTCACCTCCCATCTTTGGGGAGGAGTAAGTTTATTGCTTACTGTCTGAGGCGCCCCTACCGGGGAATGCCGACAGGGCTGCCCAGGCAATTTTTAAACCCAACTTTCCCGACCCGACCTTGGGTCACATCTTACCTTGTGGGAGTAGGATAAAAACTGGCCTTGTGCCTAACTCCTGCAGAGGAGTAAATCAATACTCACACTTGCCAACAGACTCGTTGCAGATGCGAAACAAGTTGAAGTTTGACACATTTGCGTTGAATATTATATTAAATAGGCATTTTGTTGGAATGCGTCATAGTTGAAACAAAAAGCATTTAAGGGTTAAGTAGTTTTTAAATTTTGTTCTGAGTTAGTGTCGCCTGTAATGAAACGTTCAGTTTGAGATTCCATATCAATTTCCGAGTTCGACATAAATATTCTCCAGATGTAAAAAATGCACATGAAGAATGCCGGGCATTACATCGGCCGAAACGTTGTGAAGATAACAACTAAAATTAGAATAGTAGTCTGAATAATACAAATAATACAAACTAAACCCTACTTTTTAAAAAAAGACCCATTAAAGTTTATCGGCGTGAGCTTATACGTATCGGAAAGTAGGGTACAAGATGAACTTTCCTGAGTTCACAAAAAAAATTTTTTTTTTGTGAATACTTTTTTGTGTCGTCATTAGTTTTGAAATAATTTATCGTTAAAAATTAAACAGGTTGGTTTTTAAAAAGAATTTACAATTTGAAACTTTGAAAGATAATAGAATTTTTCTTCTCAAAATATTCAAGATCAAAAGCGGTCCACTCTATTTTTTATGGAAATCGCTCCAGACAAGGCATAAAGCCACTTGTTTTAAGATGCTAAAAAATACTACTTCAAAGTTAAAAACTAGCTAACGATAGGATTTATTTGGATAGATTCCGACCCAGGAAACAGCAATTCTCCCCTCTTTATCAGAAACATCGCTCATAGAATATGAGGACTACAGGACAAAATAAGGGAAGCGAGAGTTACGAAGCTGCCGAAAGTAAACCCATCAAAGTCACCATCCGCATATGCTGGAAGTATTGTTGTCACATATGTATATGTTATATTCTATATATATATATATATATATATATATATATATATATATATATATATATATATGTATATATATATATATATATATTCCATGAAAAATGCCAGTATACTGAAATCATATGCCCTTAATAGGGTTAAGATGAAAATTCATATACACTAAATGTACAAAAGCAAGGAAGTTCCCAAATGTTTACACTTTTATTGTCATTAAGGGTATGCGAGCACAACAGGGCTATGTATTTTACTGGCAGGAATTTTTCTTCAGCGCACCTCACACACTTCATCCACTCATGCATAGAGATTTATACTGTAGTGATGTGATAATGAAATGGTTTGGTTGATATGTAGTCATACTCTTGATGACAATAAAAGTGTAAAAATTTGGGAATTTCCTTGCTTTTGTACATTTAGTGTATATGAATTTTCATCTTAACCGTATTAAGGGCATATGATTTCAGTATACTGGCATTTATCATGGAATGTCACTACTTGTGTAAAGGCTATGCCTCAATACAATGCCTTCTCATAACTGATATATGTATGAATACTGGCTATTTTAAAGGTTTTTTGGAATTTTCTGGAAAACTAAGGTATATGGTAAACTGAAATTTAAATGCCATCAACTAGACCCTAGAACCTCTATCTCTGCCAAAAATAAGCTAAATCCATCAAATAGTTGATGAGATATAGGGTGGCACATACGTACGTACGTACGTACGTACGTACTCACAGATAACATGATTTCATGATTGAACTTTCTGGATCTCTGGGTTGCCTTGACTAATGATGCTGAAATTCTACACACTTATAGAACCTATCAAATAAAAATTTTGTGCAAAGTTTTAACCAATTTGGTTTATTGGTTTTTGAGTTATGATTGATCAAAGAAATGAGATTTTCAGAATAGTCCATTCTTGAAGTCTATTAAGGGATAGAGCGCTCTCGCGCCTCCCTTGATTAAATATGAGTCCATCAATGTTTCTTTGTCTAAGATTTTTTCCCTGTATACTTTAATGACACAAAATACTGGCTGAAATATACTTTAGTTCTGGGATTGAGTTATGTTTGCAAAATTCTGTTTTAGTTGTTCGAATTAGCCGTAATTTATAATTAACTGAACTAGTCACGCATCTCTATTTTAACTATCAATGGATTTTTCGCGTTCACTCTCACTCTATGTTGATTCAACTACTCTTTAATCATGTATTAATGTTTCTGTGAGCAGTTAGAGAAAGAGTGACTCTCTTGTTTAGCATCAGCATCTAATTTACATATGTGTGTCACACCACAAGCACGTATGTAAATTAGATGGCAAAATAAGAAGTTTCTTTATTTCTATATAATAATAATAATAATAATAATAATAATAATAATAATAATAATAATAATATTTTTTTACTCACTAGGAGTTTACACACAAATCATTATTAAGGATTGCTCATTGACAATACCAAATAATGATTCCTGGATTCTGAGTGACAACAAGTCTTCCAGATTTCCAGCATCCTCCACCTCTTTCGATAACTATTGCAAATCATTTTGCGTTATCGCAGCAACCGCTCACCATGGATATCATAATAATAATACTACTACTAATAATAATAATAATAAGGAGAAGGAGAAGAAGGAGAAGAAGAAGAAGAAGAAGAAGAAGAAGAAGAAGAAAATGAATAATATAGAATTAAAGAGCTTATTATTTTTAATAATGCAAGAAAAATGTCTTGAACCCATGTCGCAGTTTATGTATTTTTTAATGAAATAAAAGTAGAATAAATAATGGTAGCGCTGGTGACCCAACGGGTCACGGGTACGTTTAATATTAATTAAACGCCAAATTCTCAGATTATTAAAATGATTTTGAAAAAACGTACCTGTTCCATTTTTAGATGGTAAGAGACTTCAAGTCATAAGTTTAAGATAAACTAAAGCCTCTGCTCGCAATTCTAAAAGGTGTTTGTGTTACATTATCAATGAAAAGTCTCTTAAACGCTTCTCGAAATACGAAAGTTTAGAAGCGTTTTCAAACTTGTTCGTTAAGGCATTTTTAACACTCGGGTTTTTAACACTAATTTTACCATTACTTTTTAAAATTATTATTTTCTTCTTTCTTTCTGCACCCGTGGAAACCTCGGTTCGTTTCAAATGTTCATGCTTAAACAACTGGTCATTTTTAACACCAAAAAGGAATATAAGTGGCATAGTTTTAAATTTCTGGTATCTTTTCTTTTTCGTCGCGTGGAGGGGATGTCGTCTAGTGGTTGAGTTTCATTCTTCGTTTCTGTACTGCTGTTAACATCGCCGTCCGCTGTGTCTACAACAACACCTTCATACCACGAGACAAACACTCTTTTACTTTGATTTTGTTTTATTCAGGCGTCAGTCTACCATCGATCTTGGAGATATTTCACCAACGTTAAAAGAGAGACCAAATTACTACTCTATCGTAGTTAATTCCTAGCTTAAGTCCTTAGCCATTCGAGGAGGGGGGAAGAAGGAATCTCATGCCTGTATTCTCTTAGGGAAATAAATTCCCCTAATCATTCGAAGACTACATAGAGAAATCGTCTGTTCGGTTCGCTCCCAAAACCCAGACTGGCAAAATACCGTTTCCCACACAAAAGCCCGTGACGTCACAGAACCCCCATGCACAGGTGCACTTTGACCCTTGACCTGAGGTCTCATCAACATGGTGGCCCTGTCAACGTTTGTGAGCTCCAACTGTGAGAACCAGTCTATTTTGTAACTAGGTTGCACGGGTTCACCCGCACTAAATCGCGCAAGCCAAACCAAACGATCTCCCACACATACGTCCGGCCTTGTAAACGAGATGCATCTTGCTAAACACCGCTCGAATTATTCTCGAGTAGAAGGATAATTTTACATTAAACTTAGGAGAGATTTTCTTACAAAGCTTTTTATTCATAATCTGAAACTTTTGTTCTTAAATTAATAATAATAATAATAATAATAATAATAATAATAATAATAATAATAATAATAATAATAATAATAATAATAAATTTTAAAAAATGGTACCAGCCTAGGCTGACACCACACAAAATATTTGCATAGGGTCAAGGAGAATGAGAAGACCGAGGAGAGACAGCACAAACATGACCTCCACTGGTTGTGCAGAGACTGTTGGGACCTTGGGGAGGTTTATTGCCACCCAAATCCCAGAGAAGACCAATGGCCCTTACCAGCGAGAAATCAATGGTAAACGGCTGTTGTGATACTGCAAGTGGCCATCGAAAAAAGGTAGAGAATACTGGAAATCTGGGGAAACTTGTTGTCGTTCAGATCCCAGGGAATACCACCGGTTGTCGGTGAGCAATCACTGATGGCCTGTGTGAGAACTCCCAGTGAGTAAATAATAATAATAATAATAATAATAATAATAATAATAATAATAATAATAATAATAACAACAACAATTTTAAAATGATAGGTTTCTTCTAAAAACAAGTCAAAATTAAAAGTCGTCAATTCTTCGGATTATTATCAATTGTTATACTAAATATCATTTCATCAACGTTTGTTTTCCTAAGGCTTTTTTTTCATATATACTTTAATACCACAAAACACATGCTAAAATATTCCTTAGTTCTGGGATTGAGTTAAATAACGAGAATTGTAATTCAGCCGTCAAAATTATTATTCATTCATTTTTAAACGAAATTCGTATATTTTGAATTAAAATTCAAAATTCAAAATATTGTTCGCAGAATATTACGAAACGTCAGCTGCTTTGTTAAAGTCGATTACGTTATTTTTTTAAGACATTCGAAATATGAATAAATATATGAGGCTATCGTAAAAACAACTGTTTTTTCTAAGATGGGGGGAAAAATTGATACAATATATGCCCGTTATTTATTTTTTCGTTTTTCTTTTTCATTTGATAGTTTTAGCAAATGTAAACACCGTACGTATGCGGTATTTGAAATAGGGAGTGGTTCTCGGCTAATTTTCAACCAATTTTAATAAAGTTTCCCCCCCCCCCCCCTTCAAAATGGGCATTATTTTACGGAGATTCCTAATATCAACTAAAGATTACGGGTCATCGCATTACATTCTGCGATAGTTAGATTTGAAGAATTCAAAACGGTCCGGCGCTATCGAGCTTAGAAATCACAACTTCTGAAATAGATAGCAGCATTTCTGGGTTTAGGGTTAGGGATAGGGTTAGTCTAGGCTTCATCTTGATACTAAGATTGTCATAATTCGTTGAGTCAATCTTGACTTATAAAAGTATAGTGCATACGAAAAAATAAACAACACCAAAAAGCATTTTAAGTGATTGTATTAGTATTACATAGCAAAAGGAATGTCTACATAAGTTGAAAATACTTCGCTTTCGCTGTGTATTACGATACGAGTAAAGATATTTCATCTTCTCTCAAATACTATACCTAATCAGATGAAGTTTCTTACACTTCGTAAACTGGCGTTTCTCGTATCTTTTCTTGGGATGTATAATTGATGAGTTGACTTGAGAACCCGTTTTACTCTTGTGAAGTGGGTGTATCAGAGGTTGAATCGGATCTTTTTACACCTGATACCACTTGACTTTAATCATTACAAAATTAAAAACAAATAGAAGAATGAAGAAAAACAAAAACAAGAACGAATGTGCTCGTCTGAACATGTGTAACAAATCCGTAATCAACTTTTGGGGGCTGACGGATGATATTAAATAAAAAGGGAGATGTTAAATAAAGAAGAACATCTATAGAACATTATTGCTTTCCATTATTTTGCCACAGCAACTTCCTTCTAGAACAGGGGTGGGCAACCTCCGGCCCGCGGGCCACATCCGACCCGCGGAAGCTTAGCGTCCGGCCCGCCACCCTACTATGCTTTATTATTGCAATCCGGCCCGCGGACCTCCCAGTAAAACTCATATCATTTTGTGACATAGACGTAAAAGTAGGTTTCAGTTAAGATTTACAGTGGGTGAAAAATGTATGAATTTCAGTGAGCGATGATGCATGTATATTTCATTTTTCTTTAACTATTAAGAGATAAAAATAGAAAAAGAGAAAAAGAGAGGCAAAGAGGAAACGAGAGATGAGGAAAGGGCATGAAACATAGAACTTATGTGAGGTGTGTCAAAACGAATGCTGGATCAACTTGCTACTTCCCCCGTCATTATTTTTTATGATTCCAAAATGGTACTTCGTCGGCGCCTTTTATAACATCACATACAGAAGTCTCTTGAGAAAAAATATCAGATTTGTAGAGTGTTCAATGCAATTTTTGTACAATTTATTCATGTAAACAAAATATAGTAATTCTAAGATTTCGTTTTTTACTCCGGCCCGCAATCTCCTTCCAAAAGTCTCATCTGGCCCTCACTCTGAACAGGTTGCTCGCCCCTGCTTTAGAAGGAAGTTGCCGGATGTGGCCCGCGGGCCGGAGGTTGCCCGCCCCTGTTCTAAAAGTTTAATCAGCTTCTTCATCACCATCTTCATTTCAGAATACACCCGTAACATAGTTATAACATCTTAAACGAGCATTTTTAGAAAAAAAAACTGGATAAATGTGACCCGTTTGGGCATCCATTCAGCTCAAGTTAGATTGTTTGAATCAAGACAAAAATGAGTTTGCAAAGCCAGTTAAATATAAGAAATAAAAAGACAAAATACAAAATTAGTATCTTTTTGCTCATATCTCTCTGTCTCTTTCTCCTTCGGCTACGGGTTAAATATGTTTACTACTTGTTGTGTTATTAAATTTTGTTTATAATGGACTATTTCAGTTTTTAAATTTTTATATTGTTTATAGTGGACTATTTCAGTCTTTTTATTCTTTTCTTTATTAAAGAGATGGAGAAAACTCATATATTTTGTGTCTATATATGAATAGCCAAACCCCAGAATATTATATTTACTAGCAAATATGACAAACGAACATATACTACGCTGCCCTCCCCCAACGGAGTAGGTAATGCCTTGGAGGGTTGTATCATGACGGATGAACATATACTACACTGCCCTCCCCAAACGGAGTAGGTAATGCCTTGGAGGGTTGTATCATGGGATTGTGTAGTGTAGTATACACTACACAATCCCAAAGGATGAGGTAATGCATGTGAAGATGGTATCAACACTAATGAACATATACTATACCCCTCTCAACAGAAGAAGGTAATGCCTGGGAGGATGATATAATAGGGTTCTTTCTGATCTTGACCAGTCTATGGCTTCCAGTCCTGATTCGATTCCTGTTGTTCTCAAGCGTTGTGCTCCTGAACTTTCTTCTATCCTCTCTAAATTATTCAATCTCTGTTTGTCTCAGTCCTGTTTCCTTTCTTGTTGGAAGGAGTCCTCTGTTGTCCCTATCTTTAAAAATGCTGCTGATCGGTCTGACCTAACAAAGTATCGTCTCGTTATTCTTCTCTCTGTTATTAGCAAAGTTTTTGAAAAGTTGGTCAACAGAAAGCTTGTTCATTTCCTGGAAAGTCTGGGCGTCTTTAGTGATGTTCAGTATGGCTTTCGTGATTTTCGTTCAACTTCTGATCTTTTAACTGTTGTAACTGATCGGATCTGTCGGTTTATGGATAATTCAGGAGAGGGAAGAGCCATTGTGCTTGACATTTCAAAGGCATTCGGCAGAGTGTGGCATTCTGGTCTCCAACACAAACTTCAGGGTGGCGAGGTTCTTGACATTATTAGGTCTTTTCTTTCTGATCGAAGCTTGCGAGTAACTTTGGACGGTGTCTCTTCATTCTCTTTTCCTATCAATGCTGGTGTTCCTCAGGGCTCTATTCTAGGCCCAACACGGGTTCTTCTCTATATAAATAATTTTCCAGAGAATATTAGTCAGAAAATTAACATCTATGCTGATGATACACTTTCTATTCTGGTGTTGCTCCTTGCCCATCTCCCTCGGATCAGTCGAAATATGCAGCTGATCTAGAAGCTGACCTGGGTTCAGTTTTGGATTGGGGTACGAAATGTCTTGTTTCGTTTAAATCTGTTAAGACTCAGCTCGTGTCTTTCAATTGTAGGCGTGGCTCTTTTCTCCTCAAATTCACATGGATAGTTCTAAAACCTCTTGGTCTTTCTCTCTCATCACATATTTCTTGGAGTTCATACATTAGATCCATTGCTCTTTCTGCTTCTCGTGAAGTCGGTTCTCGCTATCGCTCCAAACACTTTCTCACAACTGAGGCTATTCTCTATTTCTACAAATCTACAATCAGATCATGTATGGAGTACTATTGTTATATTTGGGCTGGTGAATCTCTGTCCCATTTGAGGGTTCTTGATAAGGTGCATAAACGTGTCTGTAATTTGATTGGCCACACGCTTTCTTCTTCTTTGTACCCTTTCTCTCACAAACGTGATGTTGCTAGTCTCAGTCTTTTCTATAAATACTATTATGGCATGTGTTCTTCAGAATTGCGTGATCTATTCCCTGCTTCTTTTGTTCCAGCTCGTTTGACTCGTTGGTCTAGTGGTCTCCATCAATGTTTTGTTTTGATACCTCATTGTAATACAGCTTCCTATTTCAGGAGCTTCTTTCAAAGAACTGCAAGCTTCCTGCTGACTGTTCTTCTCCTACATTTAGCCTTGGTCTTTTCAAGACTAAAGCCAATAAGCATTTCTGTCTTTGCAATAATCATATTTCGTTCTTGTTAGCTCCTTACACCAAGTGGCTTCATGCCTTGTCTGGAGCGATTTCATTAAAAAGATATATCATGACAACACAACAGATACTACACTACCCACCAAAAAGAAAATTGTAATCCCTGAGAGGATGATATTATGACCACAGAACAGATATTACACTAAACCCTCCACTCACACACGCAAAAACAAAGAATAGGAGTAGGTAATGCCTGGAGGGATAGTATAATGACCACAGAACAAATACTACTACTACTGTTACTACTACTACTATCCCCGAATCGAATTGAGCATTGAAAGATAGCATATTAATCTGAAATAGTATAATGAACTGAATTGGGCATTAAAAGATAATAACATAATTTCTATAGAAGTAATAGTATTGTTTCGGCTTCAGATATAGAAATAATAGTATAGTTTCGGCTTCAGATATAGAAGTAATAGTATTGTTTCGGCTTCAGATATAGAAATAATAGTATAGTTTCGGCTTCAGATATAGAAGTAATAGTATAGTTTCGGCTTCAGATATAGAAGTAATAGTATAGTTTCAGCGTCAGATATACTTCTTCTTTCGTGTGAATCAGATGATTCTGGTGTTGTCATTAGTTTCCCTGGTGTTTTTCTAGTTAGAAATCTTTCTGAAAAGACACTGGGTACTTACGGGAAGGACCACGAGAAGGTTGCCAACATCCCTAAGTGAAAGTGGTACTGTGGAACCGACTGGATTCGAACTTGGAACCCAGCTCTTCAGTCCGTGTCGTTATCCACTTAACCACCGTCACCTCCCCTTCAGATATAGAAGTAATAGTATAGTTTCGGCTTCAAATATAGAAGTAATAGTATAGTTTCGGCTTCAGATAGACATATACCAAACTTCTGTTAGTAATAGATGTACAAATGTGGTTAAATATAATGACTCGTGTTATTTAGCACTGTTTTTTTTTCCAATGATAATTTTCCGAGTTTTAGTTCTAAAATTCCTATTATAGTAAGGATACTCTTAATAATATCCGTTTTTTTTTTGTACACATAGTGTTATTAACGAGATGCCGATGGAAACAGAAGTAAGTAAATTAATAAATAAATAAATAAATAGGAGATTGTGCTGGAAGTGTTGTCAATTAATGAAGGAGACGCTGGCGTGTCATCTAATCACGGCTGGATATCAGTGACATTTTGCGACAGATGGCGCTACAGTCGAACACAAACGCACACACACACGTCACACAAACGCACACACACACGCCACACCTATACATTCTCTGACATATCTTTGAGTTATTACCTGATAAGGGCACATCTCTTCTTATCGAATACTTTATATCTAACGTAACAACCCGAACGAAATGAGGCCCCGTCATTTGTTGACTGAAACAACATTGTGAGTTCGTTCTGATTCCCGATGGAATACCGATCCCAAACTAAAAACATGGCCGCAATTCCTACTCGCACTTACGAACCTTATGCTTTTCGAACTTTGCTAAATCAACGCTTCTCGTAAACCTGAGTCGCATTAATTTCTTCACATTTGACAAATATAAGACAACCTTATGGAAAACATGAAAACATATAAAATTACAGGTATAATCATAATTCAAAGGTTATCATATCTCGAGCGGTCTCCCACTCTTTACCCCAAAATGTATTTCTTGGTGAAAATTGAATGAAATATGTAAAATGTTCTTCTTTGTCTCTCCACCGAATGGCAAACGAAACCGTTGTCTTTTTTAACGTTGCGTGTTCATCACGTCTTGAATTACCGTTAAGAGCAAATAATTCAAGGTTTATTGTTTTGACATTTTAGAAGCTTGATTAATATATTGTTAAATATATATTTTTTCGCCTGCTTTGCTTTTCACATTGGGAAGTAGGAATTTTCGGCGATCCTATCACCTTTATCAACCAAATACGAAATGCAAAAATACAGTAGATATGTGACAGTTTTTAAAAAACACTTACAAGATTGGCATTCGTTTAAAAATTGGTCTCAACTGTTTTTTCTTCCTGCGTATATATATATATATATATATATATATATATATATATATATATATATATAGCTCTACGTACGTATCGAGCACTGTTGAAGTAAATACTGAAAATTGATACATATAAAAAATTATATCTACTAATAAAATTTTATGTGGAGACATGAAATATTAATATATATATATATATATATATATATATATATTAGTACTTCATGTATCCACATAAAATATTATAAGGAGATATAATTTTTTATGTATCAGCTTTCAGTATTTACTTCAACAGTGCTCGATACGCAAGTAGAGCTAGGTAGTAAGCAATGAAAATATATATGGCAATCAAGCTACACAGAGGCTCCCGTGTTTCATCCCCGGGGGGAATCGTCAGGCTAAATGCATGGAGTTATTTTTGTCAGGTGTTTTTATATACATGGCTTGCTAGTTAACCAATCAGATTCTTTGTTGTTCCCTCAGCCAATCGTTGGGCTTCCCGCGAACAAAGGCTTTGTTGGTGACGCTCCTATGTCTACTCTATTGTTTGTTAACAATGGCTTTTCCTATATCCTGTTTCCTTTGTTTTGTCAATACAGTAGGCGAATTTATTTTAACACGTGGTTTCTTGTATTTCTATTTTAGGTTTTAAATTTTAACTTGTTCAGTTTTTTATTTATTTATTTATATTTTTTTAATTATTTTTTTTATTTATTATATATCATCCTAAGGTAAATTTATTTCTGTGTAAACAGCTGTTGGCTATTTCGCTTCTAGAGTTTAATAGGTTTCGGGGATCTTTAAAATTTAGGATTTCATATTTTTGATTCAGGCATAATCTACACGGGTCGTCTAAGTTTCTACATGTACTGGCCTGTCTTACTATTTTCCATTCAATTATTGGTGAGTGTCCATTTTCTTTGAGTTCCCAATAATGGTTAGCTAGTGCTGTTTTAGTTCGACGTTCTTTGTTTTTAAATGTGCTTTGGTGGTCATAGTATCTGGTCTTAAAGTCTAAGGATGTCATACCCACGTAGTATTTCTTGTTATTTGGTCTTTCGTTGGCAAATATCGTTGCTTGGTATACAACACTTTTAGTTGGGCATTTATTTTGTAGTGGACAAAGTTTACGATTTATGCAGTTACATATTTTCTCTTCATTGTTAACTTTTTCGTTTTTATTCGGGTGGTTATTATTAGTGTTTTGTTTATTTCTATTAGTATTGTTTATATTTTTGTTCTTCGTAGTGTTATTTTGTGTATATTTTCTACTTTCTTTATTTTTTTATTCTCTGTTGTTGTCTTTTAGTATTTTGTTGTTGTGTGCCTTAATTATCATTTCTAGGTTTTCACAGCAGCTGTAGGATAGTTTTAGATTATTTTTATTGAATATTTTATGTAGAGGGTTAGTTACGGGGAAGTGTTTTTCAATCAGATTTAGGATTTTTGCCTAGTTTAGTTTTTAGCATCTGGTTATAGGGAGGGGTATAGTAGATTATATTTCTTTTCCTTTTGTTTTTATTTTTAATTTTGTTGTAATTATTGGTGTCCTGTTTTTATATTTAATTTCGATATTATGGTAACCACTATTTTTTAGAGCTGTATTGTAAATGTTGATTGATTTTTTAAAAACGCTTTCGTTGCTAGAATTGTTGATAAGCCTACTTTCGATCGAATTCGGGATATGTTTTATGATTGATGGGGGGTGATTAGATTTTGGGTGTACGTATATTGGGTTGGCGTTATCTTTTAGGTATGGTTCGTAGGTGTTTTTACTTAAGTTTAATGTGACGTCTAGAAAGTTCGTTGTTTTTATGTTAGCCATTACTTCTACTTTTAGGCCTAGTTTTTTCATTTCCATATGTATAATTTTCTTGAAGTTTTCTCCCTTAACTTTGTTGGAGTCTCTTATTATCGCTAATCCATCATCTCTATAA
>OY744530.1:110987060-111002060 GCA_963556195.1 Sepiola atlantica | reverse complement strand
AAAAAATTTCACTAAACAGTACACCCCAAAAATGTTTATTCTGGGTGCGGGGAGGGATGTAAAATTTTAAAATGTATATTCAATAAATGGAAATAAATGTCATTTTACTGAGAAACAACAAATACAACATGGGTGTCATCCTTGTTGTTTTTATATATAAAGCTGTATTTTGTTTGCCTGTTTGTTACCGAAATACTGGGTATTTAACAATATAGAAAGGCATATAAAACTATTTGGCCTAAAATTCATTAATATCATTTTAGTTTAAATTTTAAAAATATATGATAATATGTAAGTAACGAAGAAATGGAAAAAAAGTTCAAACTCAAGGAGAGATAACTCATATTTGTATCTTAAAAAAGGCATCATCTCCCTTACATGTTGTACCTTTTATGTCGCTATTTAAAATTGTCTCCATTGTAATCATCTTCCTTGTCGGAACAATTATTAAAGTTAAGCTTTTTTAGTGTAAAGAACATGCTGCAAAGATTAAAAAATCACTATCTAAAATTGTCTCCATTGTAATCATCTTCATTGTCGGAACAATTATTAAAATTACACTTTTTTAGTGTAAAGAACATGCTTCATAGACAAAAAAATCACTATTTAATTTTGTCTCCATTGTAACTATCTACCTTGTCGGAACAATTATTAAAATTACACTTTTTTTATTGTAAAGAACATGCGGCATAGATAAAAAAAATCACTATTTAAAATTGTCTCCATTGTAATCATCTTCCTTGTCGGAACAATTATTAAAATTACACTTTTTTAGTGTAATGAACATGCTGCAAAAATTAAAAAAAATCACTATCTAAAATTGTCTCCATTGTAATCATCTTCCTTGTCGGAACAATTATTAAAGTTACACTTTTGTTTAGTGTAAAGAACATGCTTCAAAGATAAAAATAACTATTTAAAATTGTCTTCATTGTAATCATCTTCCTTGTCGGAACAATTATTAAAATTACACTTTTTATGATGTAAAGTACATGCTGCAAACATAAAAAATACTAGTCAGAATCAAATATCGATTTTTCAGATGCATTGTTATTTAGGTCTAACATGAAAAATCCGATAAGATACTTTTATATACTAGATAAAGCTGTGTTGTATGGGTTTATTCGGGTATTTAACATTTGCTTTTCTTGGCTAATTTAAAGTTCAGTCCTCTTCGCCTTTTTGTCTTTCGCATATTGATCAGAACCGGCACAAAATTTAAAACTGTTACAAAACGGACCCGGATTAGATTATCAAATTTAAGTAATACATAATTTAAGTAATGCATAATTTAATTAATACATGATTTAAGTAATTCATAATTTAAGTAGTACATAATTTAAGTAATACATGATTTAAGTAATACATAATTTAAGTAATACATAATTTAAGTAGTACATAATTTAAGTAATACATAATTTAAGTAATACATAATTTAAGTAATACATGATTTAAGTAATTCATAATTTAAGTAATACATAATTTAAGTAATTCATAATTTAAGTAATACATGATTTAAGTAATTCATAATTTAAGTAATACATGATTTAAGTAATACATAATTTAAGTAATACATAATTTAATTAATACATGATTTAAGTAATGCATAATTTAAGTAATGCATGATTTAAGTAATACATGATTTAAGTAATGCATAATTTAAGTAATGCATGATTTAAATAATACATAATTTAAGTAATACATGATTTAAGTAATACATAATTTAAGTAATACATGATTTAAGTAATACATAATTTAAGTAATACATAATTTAATTAATACATGATTTAAGTAATGCATAATTTAAGTAATGCATGATTTAAGTAATACATGATTTAAGTAATGCATAATTTAAGTAATGCATGATTTAAATAATACATAATTTAAGTAATACATGATTTAAGTAATACATAATTTAAGTAATACATGATTTAAGTAATACATGATTTAAGTAATACATAATTTAAGTAATACATAATAGGTTTTTTTTCTTATTTCATTGCATTGTATTTACTTAATGGCGTCGCTGTCAGCTCTGATATGCCATTTTTACGTACTGATATTATTAATTAAGCATCCTTATCGGTTTATGTCATTCGGTTGGCATATTTATGACTGTTTTATAGCAGGGGCTGATTTCCCTTAAAATACATATGCAGGGTATACGGTGCTAATCACAGAGCGAAACTTGATTTACTAGCATCCTCATGGCATACTGCGTGATGCGACCAAAAGTTGAGTTTAAAGTGGCGATCTTTTATAGAAGAACGCCTCCAAGACATATCCCCGCCATTTAGAAAAGAACAAAAAACAACAACAAAAAAAACAACAAAAAAAAATGCGGGTGGTACTAAAAAATGTTTTATTACTTACTTAAGAAAATGGAATCTTTTAATGTCATTAAATAGTTGTACAAAACTATCGTTTCCCTTTGTTCTTGGCCTTTTGGCTAAGATCAAAGTGTAGTATCTGTTCCGATGGATACTGCACGATACTGGTCCTGTGCAGTTCTAGGAGGTCCACCCTCCCAGGCTTTGTCTCCCCTCGTTGGGGAGGAGTAAGTTTATTGCTTACTGCCTGAGGCGCCCCTACCGGGGAATGCCAACGGGGCTACCCAGGCAATTTTTAAATCCCACTTTCCCGACCCGACCTTGGGTCACATCTTACTTGTGGGAGTAAGATAAAAACTGGCCTTGTGCCTAACTCCTGGAGAGGAGTAAATCAATACTCGGAGAGATAACTGCCTACCATTCCACGATACGTTCCTCAGTGGCGTTTAGTCTGCATTTTGTACGGCGAGGGTTTTTTTTAACATGGATATCTGGACCCTACTAACCCTAAATCTAACCCTAACCCGACTCATGTTTAAGTAAGTCAAGTAATTGTGCGCGCACTGCGCATGGTTAGTCCCTATTTTTTTTTTCAAAACTCATTTTTCCGTTAGTGACGTGTGACTTCTACAAAAGGTCTTATAGTAAGGAGTTCAACTCCCCTAAGAAAGGGGGCATTTCGGGTGGGTATAAATATAGCGATGCTCGAACCCGTCAGCATTTCCCAGTAAGGTCGCCCACAACGACATGTAATAAATATATCCATACTTCTCGTAAGGAGGAGGAGGAGGAAACGCCTGGGGGATGTATGTGCGCAGTTTTCTGAACAAGAACTGAACATTTTAAATGATCCCAACTTGAAGGCCAAGACGATTAGCTGTAGTGGAATCAAGCAAGGTAACCAGGTGACACAACTAAACGATTTATCAATTTAAACTTAATTGTTTTTTTTTCATGGTTATTTTTGCAAGGTCATTTTTTACAGTATTATTTGCTTCGTATTTGTTTTCGTATTTGTTTTCGTTTTTGTTTTCGTTTTTGTTTTCGTTTTTGTTTTCGTATTTGTTTTCGTTTTTGTTTTCGTATTTGTTTTCGTTTTTGTTTTCGTTTTTGTTTTCGTATTTGTTTTCGTTTTTGTTTTCGTATTTGTTTTCGTTTTTGTTTTCGTTTTTGTTTTCGTTTTCGTTTTCGTTTTTGTTTTCGTTTTTGTTTTCGTTTTTTTTTTCGTTTTTTTTTTCGTTTTTGTTTTCGTTTTTGTTTTTGTTTTCGTTTTTGTTTTCGTTTTTTTTTTCGTATTTTTTTTCGTTTTTGGTTTCGTTTTTGTTTTCGTTTTTTTTTCGTTTTTGTTTTCGTATTTGTTTTCTATTCATTTATTTTGTTTTATCGTATATTTTTCTTTGTATTACTTTTATATTTCTTTCGGAATCTATCGAAATATATTTTCGATTTGTCATACTATTTTTTTCTTTTCTCTCTTTTTTTTTCTTCATTCTTCCTGCGTTCGTTCCTTCTTTTTTCCAGGATTACTTCCCTTTTTTCTTCTTTTTTTCTTTTTCTTAAATTCTTTGTTTCTTTCTTTCATTCATTTTTTCTTTCTCCATTTCTTCCCATTTCTTTCTTTTTCACTCTTCACTTTATTCCCTCCCTTGTTTATTTCCGATTTTCTTTCTTCTTTTCCTTCTTTTATCATCACCTCTTTCCTCATTTCTTCCCTTTTTCAAGCCTCCCTCCATAATACCGTCCTTCTTTCTTCCTTCTTTTTTCTTTCTTTATTCGCTTCCTTTCAACCTTCATCCATTTTGATTTCTTCCTTCCCGCTTTTAAAACCTTATTTCTGATTTTCTGTAATCTCTTCTTTCTTTCTTTCTTTCTTTCTATTTTTCTTTCTTTGTATCCCCCTTTCTTTCTCTCTTTCTCTCTTTCTTTCTTTCTTTCTTTCTTTCTTTCTTTCTTTCCTTCTTTCTTTCTTTATTTCCTTCTTTCTTTTTTCTTTCTTTGTATCCCCCTTTCTTTCTTTCTTTCTCCCTTTCTTTCTTTCTTTCTTTCTTTCTTTCCTTCTTTCTTTCTTTCTTTCCTTCTTTCTTTTTTCTTTCTTTGTATCCCCCTTTCTCTCTCTCTTTCTTTCTCTCTTTCTTTCTTTTTTTCTTTCTTTCTTTCTTTCTTCATTCTTGCTTTTTAAAAATTTTTTTAATATCTTTTTGTTACCGAAATTATCGATTGTCTATATAGATAGTAAGAGCTAGAGGTCAGACACGGTCAAAGTTCTTTTTCAGAAAATCTTTCTTTTTTCTCTGTGTTTTCCACTAGCCCCTGTTTCATTCCTAGATAAGAGAACATGTCTATTTATGAGAGTATCCGGTGTAGATTTTGGAAAATATTTGTAGGGCTTTTTTCTTTGCATTTGATATGAAGTATGTGGGGTATTGCAATGTAGTCAGTGAATTTGTGATGTATTTGAATTCTTTGTCTTTCAGAATGTATAGGCCACATGATCTAGGCGAAGAATTCAAATTCATCACAAATTCACTAAAAACATTGCAATACCCCACATATTTAAATATTTTTATATCAAAGATCATTATACATTAGTTTGATCGCCCATCGATACCTGCGGTTTCACGAAAACACTGGAAACTCAGCCCATATAGTTCTCTATATCATCCAACGAATGAACGGTTACACTTGGTATCTTTAGCCATGTGGACTTACTTTTAAGTGTTTCCGTGAAACCGCAGGTATTGATGGACGATCAAACTAGTATATAGTACTTTTAATATATATATATATATATATATATATATATATATATATATATATATATATAATCAAATATAAACTCAAAGTAAACTTTTAGTAGATAGAACATATAGTGGAATGGTTTAAGCTCAATATACGAGATAGAGCAATTATAAAGGTAGAAGAAATAAGAGTGATAAACATGTACGAATGTCCAGATTCATTTCAAATTTTGATTGTTCAATGCAAGGTATTTTCTTTAATAAACTAATGTTTATTGTTCTTTCATTAAGCCAAGGCTTTTCAAAGATCGAAATCTTAACATCAGAGGAGATATGCAGATAGATAAGTTGGCTGTGGAAAAGCCAAAGGTCAAACATTTGAAAAAATATTATTTTTCACTCCATTTTTAATAATAATATTTTTTCAAATGTTTGAACTTTGGCTTTTCCACAGCCAACTTATCTATCTTTATATCTCCTCTGATGATAAGATGTCGATCTTTGAAAAGCCTTGGCTTAAGGAAAGAACAATGAACATTAGTTCATTAAAAAATATACCTTGCATTGAACAATCTAAGTTTGAAATGAACCTGGACATTCGTACATGTTTATCACTCTTATTTCTTCTATCTTTATATATATATATATATATATATATATATATATATATATATATATATATATATATAAATAAATATTAAATTATTTATACCTACAGACGCTAGCGTTTCAAGCTTATTGCTCTCATCAGTGCAGGGAAGTAACAATTTCAGACGGTCGGGAGGCGCGAACCCGGTACACAGAGTCAGCCATATCCACTCGGCCCACGGAAACTGTCACGTAATTTAGGGAAATTAAGGTCTAAATGTACCTAGAAGCGGGCACAGATAGAAGACTAGTCGAGAGTGTTCGACGAACGTATTCGGAACTTTGCATTAGAGCTTTTTGACAGTCTATTTTTAACTTTCCCGAGAGTGCTCAATTTTAATTTCTTAAAGGGGCTTAGTATATATATATATATATATATATATATATATATATATATATATATATATATATATATATATATATATGTGTGTGTGTGTGTGTGTGTGTTGGGACGGTATTATTACATATTTTTTATCGCCTTTTATCAAGTCTACTGCGTTTATATCTGTTCACCTTTCAACTTCCAACGGCGTTGTTCGCTTATCAAGGAACTCCGTTCTGCGTGGTTTATGTTCTAGTAGATGAAGATGCAGGCCACTTGAGAAACGCTTCCGAATATTAAGTGGAGTCTTTCGTCTGTGTGGCTTCTCGGCCTCGAGTTAAAAAGTGCAGCAGCCGAAGTGGAGCGAGAGAGAGAGAGAGAGAGAGGGAGAGAGAGTGAGAGGCGAGGAAAGACCCGGTGTTATCTGAGTGCAGCTTACTCCCCCCTTCTCGCTCTCTCTCTCTCTCTCTCTCTCTCTCTCTCTCTCTCTCTTATGAAGGGGCCTTTGATTTATAGCTACAAGATGTCAGGCGCATCAAGTGGTGGTGACAGGAGGAACTTTTATCAGAACGGGTGAATAGAACAGTAGAGGTGAAAGAAAATAAACTTACTTACGAGGAGGCGCCTGGTGAAGAGGGGCAAATATGAATAAGCAGTGACACGTGCAGCTCAACCCCTAATACACTAGAATATATATATATATATATATATATATATATATATATATATATATATAATTACTATTTCATGTATATATATATCTGAATTAATAAATGCGAAAGTTTGTTTTCATTTCTCTTACATGCATTACCATTAAAACGGGTTACTCTCATTCAATTCAATAATACAACATAGCCTTTTGAAATACTGTATATATAGTAAAGACGAAAGATCAAAACATAGCGTTTTGCAATCCTAATTTACATAACTATTTTTTATAAGGATTTATAATAAATTAATGTTTTGTGCTATTCATTAGTAATTTTATTGTCTTTAATTAAAGTTATTTAATAAAAAAAATGATAAATTACCGAAACCTTATTTTTAAATATCTGTTCATTAATTTTTAACAGAGATAAATTAAAGTTCATAGTTTTCAGGGAAGGTAATTTAAAGTTCATAGTTTTCAGGGAAGGTAATTTAAAGTTCATAGTTTTCAGGGAAGGTAATTTAAAGTTCATAGTTTTCAGGGAAGGTAATTTATTGTTCATAGTTTTCAGGGAAGGTAATTTAAAGTTCATAGTTTTCAGGGAAGGAAATTTAAAGTTCATAGTTTTCAGGGAAGGTAATTTAAAGTTCATAGTTATCAGGGAAGGTAATTTAAAGTTCATAGTTTTCAGGGAAGGTAATTTAAAGTTCATAGTTTCCAGGGGAGGAAATTTATAGTTCAAAGTTTTCAGGGGAGGAAATTTATAGTTCAAAGTTTTCAGGGAAGGTAATTTATAGTTCATAGTTTTCAGGGAAGGTAATTTAAAGTTCATAGTTTTCAGGGAAGATAATTTAAAGTTCATAGTTTCCAGGGGAGGAAATTTATAGTTCAAAGTTTTCAGGGAAGGTAATTTATAGTTCAAAGTTTTCAGGGAAGGTAATTTAAAGTTCATAGTTTTCAGGGGAGGTAATTTAAAGTTCATAGTTTTCAGGGAAGGTAATTTAAAGTTTATAGTTTTCAGAGGAGGTAATTTAAAGTTAATAGTTTTCAGGGGAGGTAATTTAAAGTTCATAGAAAGGTGACTGCATGCTTGCTTACTTGTTCTCTCTCTCTCCCTCTCTCTCTTTCTCTCTCTTTCTCTCTCTTTCTCTTTCTGTCTCCACCATTAAGGGCGCCACATGTTTTTTTATTCAACTAGTTTTTTTATCCCGTGAACAAACGTTTCACATGTTTGTGCAAATGTTCCATCCCGGCTTTTTATTTAGGGGGACTGACTTGATTCTCACCAAGTTGCCAACCGTTTCTAAATTAAACATTAAAATATAACCATACACACACCATCGCTGAGGCGAATTTGTTTATTCTCTCTATTTATTTCTTTTAGGTCTTATTTGAAGGATGAATAAATTTGTATAAAAATTTGAAAGTTTTGTCTCGTATTTACAACAAACTTATGAATGAAATGTTTATTATTTAAAATATTTGTTGCACGTATTTCAAGTAGCTAACTGTGTGCAGCGATATCGACCGTGCACATTCAGCTAGTAATGTTATAAAATAATATATATATATTGCATATATATATTTTCAGTACTTACTTTAACAGTGATCAATATGCGAATAGCGCTAACAACCTAGTAGAATTAAGCCTGACGAGTTCCTTCGGGAATGGAACATGAACGTTTCAGCGTAGCTTACTTGCGATAAATATATTTTAATACTATATAGTCCAATGTTAACAAATTCGTGTCAAGCCGTCCACTTAAATAATCATTTTCATCTATCGTTTCCAATTCCCCCAAGATGTTCATCGCCAACCGAAGATCTCATTAACTCTTATCCTCGAATAGCTTCTGAGCCTTGATAACCGATGATATACTAGTAAATAAAAATCAATATGCATAAATCAAAGTTATGTGTAGGCGAGAACCACAGACACAAGAGAAGATTGATAAACAACAACAAAAAATAACTACAATAATGTACACTAAGAATATATCACTGAAGCAGGACTACAACTCCAAGATACTAATTTTTACAAACTGTTATCATTAAACACTAGAGTTACATATAAAACAGTACAAATACCACTAACACAAAAACTTTGTCCTCACATAAAAATATTTCTCTCATCCTCATTAACCTGACAACAGCAATATTTTATCCCATCCCCAAACTACACACACTCACCAAACTCCCCAAACTACACAAGCTCATATCAGAAAAAGATCTTTAACTCTACTACCTCTAACCAAACAATCAACGTCTAATATCACAAATGATATATACCAATTCTCAAAATCTTCCAACATCATACCTCCAGGAAGACCTATAGTACCAGTAACAGACATACTTATAGAATCGATATCAGGATAAATTGACCACTTACTCGACCCCCGATTTGCAATCATCACAGAGTCCACTTCCTAAAAAACTATAAGAAATAATATATTTTCAAACGAAGAACTTTTAGTAACCACAGATGTCCCTGCTTTATATGCCAACATCACACACAATTAAGATATTCCTTACAGACAATAATAACAAACTACAAAATTCATGCACTGTAATATATTTTATTTTAACGCATAATAATTTTCGGTGCAAGTCCATAACCTGCCCCCCTCCCAAGAAAAAAATAAAAATTAAGAAAAATCTTTATGATTTAAGTACTCGTGACGGAAAGAAAATATCGTACACCAAAAATCATGTAAATTGATCAAGTAGTTTTTAAAAAACAGAAAATCAAATTTTATGGCTAAAAGATGATCGACGATCTCTCGACGCCATTTTTTGAAAAACTCAAATTCATCACTGGTTAACTCCCCTTTAAAATAGCTCTTCAGAAATAGAGTTTGAAATCAGCCTTGTACATAATCGTAATGCCTACGAATTCCAATTCATCGCTTAAAAAGGATTTTCTTTATAAAAAATAAAAACTACTTGATTAATTTACGACATATTTAGTGTGCGATATTTTTTTCCTTAACGGGTTCGTGCATCATAAAAAATTTTTTTAGTTTTGCTTTTTCTTGGTGTGGGGGGGGGTATAGATTTGCACCTAATTTTTAATTCGATAACCAGCATTACCTAAAAGTCAAAGTTACCGCCATTGACACAAAAATAGTGCATAGCTTTGCAAATATATTTATGCATATATTAATTAACAATCATATTAATTAACAATCATATTAATTAACAATCATCCTCTATGACCTATACGCTACTGTTGATAAATGGATGGCATTTTCTTTATATGGACACATGGACTAGAACATCTAATTAACTTTAACCAATATGCCAATAATTGTTACCATACAATAAAATCTATTATTGAACATTTATACACTTCTATTGTAGGTAGTGTCATGGTTTTAGAAAAGATTTGGAGAAATGAAGATGATTTGAAAGTGGGAGGGGTGGGTAGGTAAGAGTGTGAAAGAAGTAGTCGAAAGGGTGAAATGGGTGAGGGGGAGGGGGGAGATTTTGTTGTGGTTAGGTGTGAAATTTTTGGAGAGTAGGAATTATGTGGGGGTGCGTGCGTGTGTATGCAGAGACTTGTAAGTAAGTACAATTGAGAGCAAAGAGAAAGAGAGGTTAGCCATGATCTAGGTTCAGTTTTTGTTCGGTCAGGATAATTTTGCTTATTAACGGGGATAAATTATAGAAGCCATTTCGTTGTCTGGTGGTGTTGGAGGCTGTGATTAGTGCGGTTTCCAGTAGTCTTCGCCGAGCTTTGTTGTGAATGTATTTGGTGATTTGGGCCTGTTTTATTCTTAGTTATAATAATATGATCTTAGGATTACATATTTTTAATACTAAACCACAAATTCCTAAACTACTATAAAAACCACCCTATTAATATTTTACAAATCTATAATATGTAGAGCCATTGTACGTATCAAACGCATTTGTTGAGAACCCCAATATTATTTCTACCGCATCAATAAATGAACATGCCTCGACCTTTTGACTAGGAGCAAAGTGTAGTATCGGTTCTGATATTACACTTCATCTTTTCTGTCCTCCTAGACTGAAGACATTTTTTATTTTTGTGCCAATCCATGGGGGAGTTGGATTTCCCCCATATTAAAAAAAAACGACCGTTTGCCCAACTTTGTCTTCGTGTGGGATGCAAGTAAATAGGAACGCAATTCTACCGGAACCATCACCCTATGAAAGGAAGTACATAAGTTATTAACAAGACAATATCTATAGACAGACATCAACTCCTTAAATACAAGAATAAAACTACAAATAACTGCATTCCCAGTGGTTTTCAACCATGCGAAACAACCTCACCAACGTTCTAACTCGAAATTTTACAATTCTTCAATTAGAACCCAGAAAAAAACCCACCTATTAATGCAAAAAGACAACTTTATTAACACATCCAACAACACTTACGCAACACCGCATAAGTCACCAATAAGTCTAGATGTTTAGTCTGTCAATATTTACTGATAAATTTCCACATAACTTCTAAATACACACATCCAAATAAAACCGCAATATCTTATCTGTGGTACAGAGATGTGAGATATCCGTTTTTTAGCAGAAAAGGCGGATTTCTGCTTAAATCACTAGAGCCTCTCATGGATGTCAGTTCTCCATTTTTTGATCGAAATGCACTTTTTTAATACAAGAAAACACTAATTGTCCCTCTCATGCCAGATTTTTGAAGACTGAAAATGTTAATTTTGCCCTGAAGACTAAGTCTTGAAGCAATTTATGTCGAGAATAGGGAATTTAGATGACTTTTGTTTACTCAAAAACCAACTTCCTGCCCCTTACTCCCACAAGCACACTCAGTGTCTTTCTCTTAATTTGACTTTTCAAGTTGAAACTGATAGGAGTTGTTCAGGAAAAAAAGTTGTCTTTTGTGCTGCCCCCTCTCCTCTAGCACACAGGGGGTGCGTGGCTCCCCATGTTGGGAAATTCATTTCGATTTCAGCTTATTTTACCATTGCACACTCACATCCCTGGATAGCTACAATGTTATATATTACAAATATTGCACAAAATATATAAATAACGGATACATAGGCGAAATAAAAATAGCTTTTAGACTCAGATCCAATAACCACAAAGTTAGCAGCAGACAAAAATCACCATACTCTCAAATAACTAAATATTTCAACACATCAGAATCGATATTAGAAAATATCAAATGCATTTCAATAAACACTAAATTATCGTCCATATATGCACGCAACCAAAAAGTATCAAAATAGATATTAAAACTAGACACACACAAATAATTTCTGAAATGTGACGTGGACGTTTTTAAATATGTATATTTTCTCACAGACTGAGAAAGATCTCTGTTCATTGAAAAATCATGTGTACTTAACAATAATAAGAGCACGATGAACGTTTTATCGTTCAAAACTAGATTTTAGAAAGAAAAAAAAGATATACTTCCGTTGCAGTTTAAATGTACAATTTCACATTGAGCCGAGATACGCGTTAAATACAATTTCACATTGAGCCGAGATACGCGTTAAATATAATTTCACATTGAGCCGAGATACGCGCTAAATACAATTTCACATTGAGCCGAGATACGCGTTAAATACAATTTCACATTGAGCCGAGATACGCGTTAAATACAATTTCACATTGAGCCGAGATACGCGTTAAATACAATTTCACATTGAGCCGAGATACGCGTTAAATACAATTTCACATTGAGCCGAGATACGCGTTAAAAGTGTTATCAAAACAACACTTGAAATGAGCATTGTAATAAGTTGAAAATGTCTAATTTTTCATAAATGTTGCATATCCAATCATTTTTAATTAAACAAATATAGTTTTGATAAAGGAAGAGGGACCGTCTGAAATATATAAATAAAAAATTATACAATTTACATTCATTTATGTTTTCCATAATACTATTTTTATACTATATGTATGTTTGTATGAGTGTGTGTGTGTGTGTCCAGGCGTCATATTTTAACGGTTGGACTCCAAAAACCAATATTTGCAATTAGTGGGTTACCACAATCTCTTTCTTCAGAATATCAAACGGAATTTTCTATGAACAGAGTTTTAGTTGCCCCCATCACATGAACACGTTGCCATAAGATTGATTCCCTGAGTGCGACGTCATGGTCATCTTCAAATCTAATGTTAGTAAACACTTGCCATAAACTGTCCTTATAAATCATCAAATTTTATTCTTTCCAATCCTTCCATCATCATTCAACCGCCAATCTCTCTCTCTTTCCCCCCCTCCTCTCTCTCTCTCTCTATCTCCCCCCCTCTCTTCCCCCCTCTCTCTCTCTCTCTATCTCCCTCTCTCTCATATTAACTATTATAATCGAGTGGCTTTTAGCCTGGATAAGTGATGATCGATTAGTAAAAAAAGACTAAAAAACGAACAAGCATAGGGTTTAAAACTACTCGACAGATTTCCACATACTTTAACATGGAACATCCTTTAATTGTCAGTAGTGCCATGAAGAACGATCAAATACTACTACTATTATCACTACGACTACCACTACTTCTACTTATAAGACTAGAAACAAACAAAAACATTATAGGATTCAAAACTACTCGACATAATTACACCAAATTTTACATGGAGCATCCTTAAGTTGTCAAGTGGGTCACGGAGGGGGGACTACTACTACTACTACTACTACTACTACTACTACTACTACTACTAATAATAATAATAATAATAATAATAATAATAATAATAATACCACTACTACTCCTAAGGATAAAAAAACAACGATAATTATATGATTAAAATTTACTCGACGGAAGTGAACCATATTTGGCATGGAGCATTTTGGAGTTGTCAGTAGTGTCATGGGAGAGAGATCAACTACTACTTTACGTTAATCATATGTCGTTCTTTTTAGCTCCTTACATCAAGTGGCTTCATGCCTTGTCTGGAGCGACTTCCGTAAAAGAAAACTACAACTACTGATAAGATTAAAAACAACAAACACTTATACGGTTCAAAACTACTGACTAAAATTGCACCAAATTTAGCACGGAACATCCTTGAATTACCAGTAGTGTCATGGGAAGGGGTCAACTCCTTCTCCTCCTCCTCCTCCTCCTCCTCCTCCTCCTACTACTACTACTACTACTACTACTACTACTACTACTACTGCTACTGCTACTGCTACTGTTAAGACTAAAACAACAATTATTTATACGGTTCAAAACTAATGTACAGAATTGCATACTTAAGTGTGTCAAGAATGATGGATCAATTAAGACTATTTTATTATTACTAAGACTAAAAGCAACAAACGCATATAGGGTTCAAAACTACTTGACATAATTGCACCACATTTGACATGGGCCATCCTTGGGTTGCCAGGTGTGCCATGGATGGGGATATACTACTACTACTACTACTACTACTACTACTACTACTACTACTACTACTACTACTGCTACTGCTAAGACTAAAACAACAATTATCTATAAGGTTCAAAACTAATCTACAGAATTGCATACTTCAGTTGACAGATGCGTCAAGAATGATGGATCAACTAAGACTATTTTATTATTACTAAGACTAAAAGCAACAAACGCATATAGGGTTCAAAACTACTTGACAGAATTGCACCACATTTGACATGGGCCATCCTTGGGTTGCCAGGTGTGCCATGGATGGAGATCTACTACTACTACTACTACTACTACTACTACTACTACTACTACTACTACTACTGCTACTGCTAAGACTAAAACAACAATTATCTATAAGGTTCAAAACTAATCTACAGAATTGCATACTTCAGTTGACAGATGCGTCAAGAATGATGGATCAACTAAGACTATTTTATTATTACTAAGACTAAAAGCAACAAACGCATATAGGGTTCAAAACTACTTGACAGAATTGCACCAAATTTGACATGGGCCATCCTTGAGTTGCCAGGTGTGCCATGGATGGGGATCTACTACTACTACTACTACTACTACTACTACTACTACTACTACTACTAATAATAATAATAATAATAATAAGAAGAAGAAGAAGAAGAAGAAGAAGAAGAAGAAGAAGAAGAAGAAGAAAAAATAATAATACTTATATGACTACTGCTAAGACGAAGGAACCATTTTCTTATGAAATTGGAAACATAGATAGTTCACATAACAGGGAGTTCAATGAGTTACTTTTGATTTATTTTTAAGGGAGAGAATGGGGTCGATGATACCCTCTGAAAACAAATGTACCCGTAAAAGTTATAAAAGTTACTATTTGTACTCTACTATAGTGTATTCTATGCGCCGTAATTCTCACCGACTCGGTGAACGCCGGGTGACACTGTTAGA
>OY744530.1:110959560-110982060 GCA_963556195.1 Sepiola atlantica | reverse complement strand
TTTATTTTTTCAATTTACCGAATTGTCCATCTAATGTGTCGGTCAAATTGATATAAATATGATCCATGGCTTTCTTGTTCCATTGATCCAGTCAGCCATGGATCATATTTATATCAATTTGACCGACACATTAGATGGACAATTCGGAAAATTGAAAAAATAAAAAAAAGTCGCATCAAACAAAACCACTCCGTGTTATTTAATAATGTGTGCCTAAATGAAAATATGCTGCCTAAATACACACAATATATATATATATATATATATATATATATATATATATATTCATTCATACAAGCTTCGTTAAAGACCATGGAGCTCTCTTGTTTTGCAATTTTTCTCGTTAATTTCTGGACGCGGCGATCAATTTTGCGGTTCTCTGGTGTTAATTTGTATAATGTGGCACCGAGAGTTGTGTCATGGGCCATCTCTCAAGTGCTTTCGGTCTCTCGATCGTTTTATTGTTAGCATCAGCTTTTTTTTTTCTTTATCGGTATACTTATTCATTAACATATGTATATATATATATATATATATATATATATATATATATATATATATATATATATATATATATATAAAGAGGTGTACTAAAAGCGAACTTTTAGGAAAGCTAAAACCCTATTGTGAAGAGTATACAGCTCAATATCCAGGATAGAGCAGGTAGAAATGAAGAAGAATGGAAAGGAATTAGAGAAAGCAAAAGCCAAATCAAAATTCAATTCAAAAGTTCAAAGTTTGAATTGAATTTTGATTTGGCTTTTGCTTTCTCTAATTCCTTTCCATTCTCCTTCATTATATATATATATATATATATATATATATATATATATATATATATATATATATATATATATATATACGTCTTTATATATATATATATATATATATATATATATATATATATGTATATATATATATATATAAATAAAATATGAAACTAGATATATATATATGTATATGAAATATATATATGAATATATATATATGTATATGAAGCTAAATATATATATATGTATATATATGTACAGGGTGGGCCAAAATAAGGGTCCTATCTTTAAATTTGAATAACTTGAATTTGAATAACTTCCACAAAATAAAAGTTAAACTCACCAAACTTTATGTGTGTGTAGACTGACCCTTCCGAGATTTTTTGAAATAAACAAAACAAATTTTAGCCGAAAAACACTTCTTAAAACTTACAAAAACTAAAGTATTGTTTTTTACACTGTTTTGAGTTTTTTTAAGCAAAAATAATGTTTTCTAAATGAGGGTACGTTCCTTAGGGCTAATACGGCTCATGCTTGCTTCGGAAGGGGTCCTTTACTTATTCTAAAAAATAAAAATAAAAAAATCAATAAATAAAAAAGTTATGAATTTTTAAAAATAGGACCCTTATTTTTGCCCACCCTGTATATATATATATATATATATATATATATATATATATATATATATATATATATATATATATATAAATGTGAAACTAAAAGTAAACTTTTAGTAGATAGAACATATAGTGAAATGGTTTAAGCTCAATATACGAGATAGAGCAATTATAAAACTAGATGAAAGAAGAGAGATAAACATGTACGAATGACAAATTTATTTCAACTTCGATTGTTCAATGCAAGGTATACTCGGTAATTAAATTATGTGTATTATTCTTTCCTTAAGCCAAGACTTTTCAAAGATTAAAATGTTACTATCAGAGGAATTACATAGATAACTTGGCAGTGGAAAAGCCAAAATTCAAAATTTGAAAAAAAAAAAGTAATGGAGCGTGAGAATGTGCGTGTAAAAAGATATGGGGTCTGTCCAGTTGGTGAATGTCCGTTGATAAGGTGTCAAGTGAAAAGGAGATTTATATATCTATACGTCTTTATTTATTATTCGTTTATTTATTTATTTATGATTTTTTATAAGTATTAATTGATAAATACAGATAGGGCATTATTACCGGTGGTGAATGCTATTTTATTGATCGTGAGTTGTATTGTTTTGATGTGATGGCCTATGACACAGCGTTCGGTGCCATATTACACAAATTAACATCCGAGACCCGTAAAATTGCTCGCCGCATCGAGAGCTTAACGAGAAAAATTGCAAAACGAGAGAGCTCCGTGGTTTTTAACGAAGCTTGTCTAAATAACGACTTGCTGCCTTACTATATATATATATATATATATATATATATATATATATATATATATATATATATATATATATATATATATATATATAAAGATAAATGAAAGAAGAGAGATAAATATGTACGAATGACAAATCTATTTCAACTTTGATTGTTCAACGCAACGTGTACTCACTAAAAAAATGTTTATTTTTCTTTCCTTAAGCCAAGGCTTTTCAAAGATTAAAATCTTATCATCAGAGGAATTACATAGATGGATAAGTTGGCAGTGGAAAAGTCAAATTTCAAAATTTGAAAAAAATATAAAGTAATGGAGAGTAAGAGTGTGTGTGTAAAAATATGGAGTCTGTCCAGTTGGTGAATGTCCGTAGATAAGGTGTCCGATGAAAGGAAATTTAAAGATGGAAAAAAGGGTTTCGAAGTTAAAATAGATTTGTCATTCGTACATATTTATGTCTCTTATATCTATCTCGCATATTGAGCTTAAAGTATTTCACTATTGGTTCTATCCTCTAAAAGTATACTTTTAGTTTCATATATATATATATATATATATATATATATATATATATATATATATATATATATATATATATATATATATATATGTGTGTGTATATATATATATTTGTCGGCCCAAACTTAGGCTGGACACTGTAGTGAGTCGTATTAATATAACCTTCATTAGTTTAACACTGTGGACGAAAGCTGCCTATAATAGGTTTAAACTCTTGCTGATTTATCAGGTTGTTCACAGTGGCCGAATGGGTTAAGACGTCGACATTTGGGTTAAAACATGACTCGTGTTCCGGGGTTTCGAATTATCTCTACACTGACGATTCCCGAAATGATGAAACATATACGCATGTAGATAAACAAGTATTTATAATCATATATATATACATATATACATTAGTAAAAGTTAAAATGATTGGTAACACGTTTCCGCAGATTTCCAGTACTCTATGCTTATTTCGATAATCGTTACACGTCACTTTGGATTTTCGCACCAGCCGTTTACTATTGGATTTTTATTGGTAATGTCCCATGGCTTTCTCTGGAATTTGAGTGACAATAAGCCACCCCCTACCTCCTCATAATTCCAGCACTCACCGTGTCCTTCCAGTGGAGATTTGGATGGTGCTATGCTTCCTAGGTCTTTTCATCCTCCCAGACATGATGTAATAATACGCTACGGCAATTTCATGTTTGTAGATACATTATCACCTTCCACCTATTTTTTTAAAAGATAGGATAACCCGAACAGCAAAGAGGTTGATTATCTGATATTTTTATGATAAACACTTCCAACTTGACTCATTTTTAAATGAATTGTCCAAAAAATATTTTTACGGTAAGAAGACAAGAAAAATTTATTGATTTAAAATAATTAAATTGCTACAATTTTAAAAATAATTAAATTGCTACAATTTTAAAAATCATTAAATTGCTAATATTTAAAAAATTATTAAATTGCTACAATTTTAAAAACAATTAAATTGCTAATATTTAAAAAATAATTAAATTGATACAATTTTAAAAATAATAAAATCGCTAATATTTTAAAAATAATTAAATGGATAAAATTTTAAAAATAACTAAATTGCCACAATTTTAAAAAACAATTAAATTGCTTATATTTTAAAAATAATTAAATTGCTACAATCTTTAAAATAATTAAATTGCTAATATTTAAAAAATAATTACATTGCTAATATTTTAAAAATAATTAAATTTCTACAATTTTAAAAACAATTAAATTGCTAATATTTTCAAAATAATTAAATTGCTAAAATTTAAAAAATAATTAAATTGCTACAATTTTAAAAATAATTAAATTGCTAATATTTAAAAAATAATTAAATTGCTACAATGTTAAAAATAATTAAATTGCTAATATTGTAAAAGTAATTAAATTGCTACAATTTTAAAAATAATAAAATTGCTACAATTTAAAAAATAATTAAAATGCTAATATTTTAAAAATAATTAAATTGATAATATTTTAAAAATAATTAAATTGCTAATATTTAAAAAATTATTAAATTGCTAATATTTTAAAAATAATTAAATTGATAATGTTTTAAAAATAATTAAATTGCTACAATTTTAAAAATAATTAAATTGATAATATTTTAAAAATAATTAATTTGCTACAATTTAAAAAATAATTAAATTGCTATAATTTAAAAAATAATTTAATTGCTACAATGTTAAAAAATAATTAAATTGATAATAATAATTAAATTGCTACAATTTTAAAAATAAATAAATTGCTACAATGTTAAAAATTATTAAATTGCTACAATTTTTAAAATAATTAAATTGCTACAATTTTAAATAAATATTCATGCTATTAATTATTTTTACGGATGAAGAAAGAGTCATCTTGTTCTTAAGAGTATTGAGCATGACAGACATTTATTATTTCAAAGGGAATATTATTATTAAGAGTAAAATATACAAATTGATGTAGAAAGCACCGTTGAATTTCCACTAGTTGTTGTTGTGATTATTATTATTATTATTATTATTATTATTATTATTATTATTATTATTATCATCATCATCATCATCATCATCATCATCATCATCATCATCATCATCATCATCATCATCATCATCATCATCATCATCATCATCATTATTATCATCATCATTATCATCATCATTATTATCATTATTATTATCATTATTATTATCATTATTATTATTATCATTATTATTATCATTATTATTATCATCATTATTATTATCATTATTATTATTATTATCATTATTATTATTATTATTATTATTATCATTATTATTATCATTATTATTATCATTATTATTATTATGATCATTATTATTATTATCATTATCATCATTATTATTATTATCATCATCATCATCATCATCATCATCATCATCATCATCATCATCATCATCATTATTATTATCATTATTATTATCATTACTATTATTATTATTATTATTATTATAATTATTATTATGTTTATTATTATTATTTTGATTACTATTATTATTTTTTAAATTATTTTTATCATCATCATTTTTATTATTATTACTTTTATTATTATTATTATTATTATTATAATTATTATTATTTTTGTTATTATTATTATTATTATTATTATTATTATTATTATTATTTCAATAATTATTATTTTTATTATTTTTATTTTTATTATTATAATTATTATTATTTTGATTATTATTATTGTTATTATTATTACTATTATTATTATTATTATTATTATTATTATTATTATTATTATTATTATTATTATTATTATTATTATTATTATTATTATTATTATGTTTTGATAATAACGTTATCCTTGCAGACTACACACGTGGTGTAACTATGCAAGATTCACACCTGATACGCAATTTATTTCCGGTTCATTCGATCAACGCCTATAAAACTATAATCGACGTGGTCATTTTGTAACAAATGCCGATCAGCTGAGAGTAAATTCATCTTTTTCCCACGGTCGGCATAATTATTTACGGTTGGTCGGCCAGCCAGCCTAATCTGACAAGTCGCCTGCCACGCTTTGATGAACGCATGACAAGAAGAGAAGAAAGTCGACAGGGCATAACTAACTAAATCAAATAAATAAAAAACAAGAATCGGCATTCATAACAATGATCCATTTAATCTGCGCGCTTATCGCTAAAAATACGATTTCAAATGTAATTGTGTGACAAACAGACCGACAGACGGAGGCTCTTATGGCGATGATTGGACGCATCTAGAATATGACGCATCTATGATTGGACGCATGTTTCGCAATAACGATGTCATTTCAATCCGAAGCAAAACATGCGACTGGCGGACAGAGCCCAAATAGAAAAATGTAGACATATCTAACAATGAAAATGTATTCATTTTCTGGAGAGACGTTTGAGAATGGCGTTAACTGAAGAAAGGCAAACATTTTCTGCTCTGTGTGTTCACCAGTTTTCTATTCACAGAGAGGGGGGGGGAGAGACGGAGAGAGAGGGGGGAAAGAAAGATGATATATATGATACATAAAATTAGATATGAGAGATATAAAATGTATGAAATGCGATACGAGAGATATTAGATGAGATATGAAGGATATGATATGAGATATGAAAGATATTAGATGAGATATGAAAAATATGATATGAGATATGAGAGATATTAGATGAGATATGAAAGATATGATATGAGATATAAAATATATTAAATGAGATATGAAAGATATGATATGAGATATGAGAGATATTAGATGAGATATGAAAGATATGATATGAGATATGAGAGATATTAGATGAGATATGAAAGATATGATATGAGATATAAAAGATATTAAATGAGATATGAAAGATATGATATGAGATATGAGAGATATTAGATGAGTTATGATAGATATGAGATTGGATATGAGAGATATTAGATTAGATATGAAAGGTATGAGATTAGATATAAGAGATATAAGATGAGATATGATAGAAATGAGATGAGATATGATAGATATCAGATGTGATATGAATAATATGTGATGAGATATAAGAAATATTAGATGAAATATGAAAAATATGAAATGAGATATGAGAGATATTAAATGAGATATGAAATATATGAAATGAGATATGAAAGATATGATATTAGATATCAGAGATATTAGATGAGATATGAAAGATATGAAATGAGATATGAAAGATATTAGATAGGATATAAGATGTATGACATGCGATACGAGAGATATTAGATGAGATATGAAAGATATGAAATGAGATAGTAGAGATATTCGATGAGATATAATATGCATGACATGCGATACGAGAGATATTGGATTAGATATGAAAGATATATGAGATATGTGAGATATTAAATGACATATGAAAGATATGATATGAGATATGAGAGATATTAGATGAGATATGATAGAAATGAGATGAGAGATGATAGATATCAGATGTGATATGAATAATATGTGATGAGATATGAGAAATATTAGATGAAATATGAAAAATATGAAATGAGATATGAGAGATATTAGATGAGATATGAAATATATGAAATGAGATATGAAAGATATGATATTAGATATCAGAGATATTAGATGAGATATGAAAGATATGAAATGAGATATGAGAGATATTCGATGAGATATAATATCTATGACATGCGATACGAGAGATATTAGATGAGATATGAAAGATATGATATGAGATATGAGAGATATTAGATGAGATATGAAATATGTGATATGAGATATGAGAGATATTAGATGAGATATGAAATATGTGATATGAGATATGAGAGATATTAGATGAGATATGAAAGATATGATATCAGATATGGGAGCTATTAGATTAGATATGTAAGATATGATATGAGATAGTAGAGATATTAGAAGAGATATAAAAATATGATATGAGATATGATAGATATTAGTTGAAATGTGAAAGATATGATATGAGATATGAGAGATATTAGATGAGATATGAAAGATATGATATGAAATATGAGAGATATTAGATAAGATATGAAAGATATGATATGAGATATGATAGATATTAGTTGAAATATGAAAGATATGATATGAGATATGAGAGATATTAGATGACATATGAAAGATATGATATGAGATTTGAGAGATATTAGATGAGATATGAAAATATGATATGAGATCTATTGTCTCCGAATACTTTTTTGTTTAATAAGAAAAAAAACTTCTTTTTTTTATATTTTTTTTATAATAAATGTTACCGTTTTTTTTCATTTATAGTTAGATGCCCAAACAATTGTTTTAACGGCGGGAGATGCTATGGAAAACAATGTCGCTGTTCTACTTTTAACCGTGGTAAACGGTGCGAACGAAGGTACGTCTAACTATTCTTTTATATTAACACAAGAAAGTATTCCCGGTGTACTTGGTGGCAGTGGTAGTAGATGTTAGTGTGAGAGTGAAAACTTCTCTGATTTTCTGTATGTATGATTAATGTAAAAAATATCGAGCAAGATAAAATATTTAAACTGAAAAAATTGAGCCAAACTATAATTTTGTTTGACCAATATGTTGCAGAAATATCTAACAATATTTATCTTATTTATTGTTATAGAAGATATCGGGTACCCATATTATACTTTATATATAAGAACAAATAAATATTATGGGAAAAGTTATAAATCCACAATTCACAAAGTTGATTTAATTGAATGAGAGAAAGAAATAGAGAGAGGGGGGCGAAAGTGTGAGAGAGAAGAGGTAAAAGAGAGAAAGCGAAAGAGCGGAGCTGAGAGAAAGAGAGAGAGAAAGAGAGAGAAAGAAAGAGAGAGAGAGAAAGAGAGGGGGAGAAAGAGAGAGAGAAAGAGAGATAGAGAAATAGAGAGAAAGAGTGAAAGAGAGAAAGAGAGAGACAGAGAGAGAGAGAAAGAGAGAGGGAGAATGAGAGAAAGAGAGAGAGAAAGAGAGAGAAAGAGAGAAAGAGAGAGAGAGAGAAAGAGAGAGGGAGAATTAGAGAAAGAGAGAGAGAGAGAAAGAGAGAGAAAGAGAGAAAGAGAGAAAGAGAGAAAGAGAAAGAGATAGAGAAAGAAAGAGAGAAAGAGAGAGAAAGAGAGAGAGAGAGAGAGAAAAGAGAAAGAGGAAAGAGATAGAAAGAAAGAGAGAGAGAGAGAGGGGGGATCTTTAGCCAGGATATAGGAACGTAGTTTGGAATAGAAAGATGTGCACTGCTTGAGATAAAGATGGGAAAACTTGAATGAACGGAAGTCATAGAATTCTCCCATCAAGATGTGATGATAGCACATGGTGAACTATCGATCTATAAATACCTAGGTATCTTGGAAGCGGACACCATAAAATCAATAAAGACAAAAGAGGTGGTTTAAAAAATACCTAAGATGAACAAGAAAGTTCTTAGAAACAAAATTATATAGTAGAAACCTAATTAAAGGAACAACTACTTAGAGAGTATACCTAGTAAGAAACTCTGGACCCTTAATAAACTGGAAAATAAAAGAGATCGAGTATCTGAATTTAAGTACTAGGAAAATAACGACCATGCACAACACACTGGGTAGTACTAACCGACTCTATTTGAAAATAAGAAAAATCTGAAGAGAACTTGTAAGTATCGAAGAGTACGCGATCAATGCAACTTAAAGATCTAGAAAAATATATCAGGCAGAATACAGTGAGGCTGATTACTGCCACCAAAAGCACCGTCCAGATAAACAATACGGAGGGCAGCGACACGGAAAAGAAAAAGACGAGAACAGTAAAACGGGAAGAGAAGCAGCTACATGTCCGATTTGTAAACTGACCAAAGAAATAACCCACGAACCCATATAAACATGGCTACGGAAAAGAACACTTTTAGACAGAAACAGAATGAATACTGACAGCCGCACAAAACAACGCGATTCGAACTAACTACGGCAAAATCCGATACTTGACAAAAAGTGAACGAAATACCAGGAGGTGCCGAGGAGTGTGGTGAAGCCTTGGATGGACGAGATCGCCAGCAGGACTCCGCTGCTGCATACAAGGCCAAGACGACCCAGACGTGGATGCTCAACAATGTTCCTCACAACGGGTCGCCGGACATGTGGCCGCTCTCCTCACCCGACTGAAACCTTCTTGACTATTTCTTCTGGGGCGTGATCGAGTCAACGACCAACAAGGACACTCACAACACAGTCGTCTCTCTGAAGGTTGCCATCGTGGAGGCGTTCACCGCGATAGACAAGAACATGGTCGACAAAGCATGTGACTTATTTCGCGCTCTCCTTGAAATGGTCGACCCCGCCGGCGGCGGTTACATTAACAGCAATGTAGTATGTAACTCTAACTGTTGCTAAATAAACTCTCGGGTCTCTGCATATACAGCTTTTGTTTGTATTGCTTCTTTCGTTTTCTTTTTGTCCAGTGTCGGATTTTGCTGAACTAAAAAATGCCGAGATACACAAGAACCAGGGAAACAGCCAATGTAGAGTTTGTGAACAAAAAGACAAAGCGGTAAATGGCATAATATTTGAAAGCAGCAACCTAATGCAAAAGAATATAAAAACAGCGTTGGGAAGGCAATCGATTTTGAATCATGCAAATGTCTGCACTTTCAGCATGCAGAGAAATGATACAGACACAAACCGGAGCCAGTAGTGAAAAATAAAATTTAATGGAATTTAATGGAAATAAAATTCAATGGAATTTAATGGAAATAAAATTTAATGGAATTTAATGAAAATAAAATTTAATCGAATTTAATGGAAATAAAATTAATGGAATTTAATGGAATTTAATGGAAATAAAATTTAATGGAATTTAATGGAAGTAAAATTAATGGAATTTAATGGAAATAAAATTTAATGGAATTTAATGGAAATAAAATTTAATGGAATTTAAAGGAAATAAAATTTAATGGAATTTAATGGAAATAACATTTAATGGAATTTAATGGAAATAAAATTTAATGGAATTTAATGGAAATAAAATTTAATGGGATTTAATGGCAATAAAATTTAATGGAAATAAAATTTAATGGAATTTAATGGAAAATAAAAAGCATAACATTTTCTAGCATATGGAAATACAAACAGACAGATTCATTCAAGAAAAGATTTAGCGCATGCATTTATTTTATACTAATGAGTCATTATTCACAAGGCCAAAAGCCACTCGAGGGTAAAGTTTAACAAGATTATCAGTTAGATGATGAAACAGTACCATGATTGAAAACGATGAAGGGAATTACTAAAATTTGATGTTTTAAGAAGATGATTTGACAGGTTGACATTGGACTTGAAGATAATCATGTTTTAGACTGCAGGGAAACAGACCCGTGGTAATCTGTTCCAGCAGATGTGAAGTTCTTGGAAAAAAACTCTGTTCATGGAAATAGTTTTGATTTTAGGTAGACAGAGGGAGAAAGGGAAGTTTTTGCAGTAGTAGAAGGAATACGAGTTCTTGCTGTGAATGTTTTACAGCGTTACAGTAATGCTAACTAAGAGACGGACCGGCACAATTACTATATAAGTACTAGCACGCCCCACCAGCGCTGAAATTAATGAGGGCCTCTGTATACTTCTGCTTCCAGTCCTAAACCAACTATCATCATTTGTATTCTTAGTTTATATATATGTATATATATATATATTCCATGAAATATGCCAGTATACTGAAATCATATGCCCTTAATAGGGTTAAGATGAAAATTCATATACACTAAATGTACAAAAGCAAGGAAATTCCCAAATGTTTACACTTTTATTGTCATTAAGGGTATGACTACATATCAACCAAACCATTTCATTATCACATCACTACAGTATAAATCTCTATGCATGAGTGGATGAAGTGTGTGAGGTGCGCTGAAGAAACAGTCCTACCAGTAAAATACATAGCCCTGTTGTGCTCGCATACCCTTAATGACAATAAAAGTGTAAAAATTTGTGAATTTCCTTGCTTTCGTACATTTAGTGTATATGAATTTTAATCTTAACCATATTAAGGGCATATGATTTCAGTATACTGGCATTTTTCATGGAATGTCACTACTTTTCTAAAGGCTATGCCTCAAAACAATGCCTTCTCATAAGTTTTTTTTTAATTTTCTGGAAAACTAAGGTATATGGTAAACTGAAATTAAAATACCATCAACTAGACCGTAGAACCTCTATCTCTGCCAAAAATCAGCTGAATCCATCAAATAGTTGATGAGATACAGGGTGGCACATACGTACGTACGTACACACGGATAACACAACATCATGCTTTACCTTTCTGGATCTCTGGGTTGCCGTGACTAATGATGCTGAAATTTTACACACTTATAGAACCTATCAAATAAAAATTTTGTGCAAAGTTTTAACTAATTTGGTTTATTGGTTTTTGAGTTATGATTGATCAAAAAAATGAGATTTCCAGCATAGGCCATTTGTGAAGTCTATTAAGGGATAAAGCGCTCTCTTGCCTCCCTTGATATATACATATATAAAAAATTCTTTACGGCTTTAGAATATCATCAAAAGTTTTTTACTGAGTTATCCCCCTTGATCCCATTTTCCCCATTTCCTTATTATATGAATATAATTTTCCTCTAAATAATTTTTCTTTAATATATCCCTTTAAGTTTTAATTTTTCTTCTAGTTTTTTATTATTTAATATTTAATATTTTTGTATATTTTTATTTCTTTATTTATATATTTTTTATTCTTTATTCATTCATTTATTTATTTATTCCTCCATTGCTTAACAGTTAATACCAGATTATTGTTTTTTAATTTAATAAAGTTTTTGGAAAAAAACATTTTCCAAATGAATATTTTCATAAAATTAATAGAGTTAAGTCCCTTACACCATTTCCAACGAATTAGCGAAACGAAACGCTGTGCATTTAGCTGAAATTGGTATTCTTAAACATCACTTGAAAGGCACGTTCGACCGGTTTCTTGAGCCTTAAATTTTAAAATTTAAATTCTTAACTGCCTCATTCGAACGCTACCTGATCAAATCATCATTATTTCGTTTAACGACACACACGTGACCCCATTGACAGAGTATTATATTATATTATTTTATCATTTCTTCAGCAATTACTTTCAATGCTGATGAGAGCCAGAGGTTTTACCTTCTGTGCTCGAAACCATTGGTCCATATGTTGTATTAAATTTATGTATTAATAAACACCCCCCCCCACACACACACATATATATATATATATATATATATATATATATATATATATATATATATTTCTTTTTTAACATAGTTCACCCCAAACAAGGCAGTACGCCACTGTAGACGTAAGGGGCTACTGAGAAAAAGGGTGAGAGTTTTTTGGTTTTTTTTTAGGGTTGGGGTCAACCTAAATTGGGATATATATATATATATATGTATGTATTAGAAGAATCCCTCCACGCGAAAGAGTGGATATTATGTTTATTTGATGCATCTATTTTGTTATATGTTGGCCCGCGGGCCTGGGCCTGGTTACTTTTGTTTTAAAGTAAAACAGAACTTTACTGTCTAGACATAATGACCATCAGGCGTTATCTCCAAACCCTTATGTAATATGGATACGGTCTATTAGAAATATTATATTGCATATTTTTTAACATTTTATTTCAGAAAATGTCCTTATGAAGAAATACAGTTGCCATACACCCGAAGCTACAGACGTCAGGTGAGAGATCAATATACAACCAGATGTGGTCTATGGGGTTGGAAAAAGTGTATAAAGACGCGGTAAGTGCATACATGATAAGCTTGTGACTATTTCATATCTTTATTTTTGACAAGGCTAACCTTAATTTGTAAGGTTATATGGAAAACCGGATCTAAAAAATTTAATAGAAGATGTTCTTCTGGTTAAACATCAAACTTACAGTATTATCTGGATTATGCGAACTACTGTTCTCACCTTGGGTGTTATTTTTACAGCGTTTCGGCGGATGTAACCTCTGACCTTCTTCAGATGCGTATTGTCAGACTCGGGAATCTGTACGGAATTTCGAACGGAACCCTTTATTTAATCCACGGGGGGTAACATGCTCTCGTTCCGTAACCAGGTCAAGTCAAAATGCTTCCAACTGTGTTGCGGTTAAAGAAGAATCGAGCTATAGATGTATTACGGTTTACCGTTGACTGGAGCAATGCACCTTCCGGTTTTCATGCAGGATAATTTTTCCCGATGCTGCCACGTTCTCTCTGCAGAAACATCCGTTTGTCAATGATTGCCACAAGAACTACAATTACCCGTAAAGGATAAAGAGATTTTTTTTATCGAGGTTAGACTTCTCTATATCTGCCGTATCTGATTTTGCCGATGCATATAAACAGGGTTAGGGTTGTGATGGGTGTGACTCTTCGCCACGTGTGAACGGCTATTCGTTATACGTAGAGAGAATAACTACAGACCGTAGCGACACAGAGGCGTTTTGAGAAACACCATATATAGTGTTGGGTGCATGGGAACCAGTCAGGGACACCACAGGTGACCAACTCGGAAAGGTACTCCACGTCTACATGAAAGGTACTTCTATATGAAAGGTACTTCGATATGAAAGGTACTTCTATATGAAAGGTACTTCGATATGAAAGGTACGTCTATATGAAAGGTACGTCTATATGAAAGGTACTTCTATATGAAAGGTACTTCTATATGAAAGGTACTTCGATATGAAAGGTACTATATGAATACCTAAACATCCGAGGGATGCTTCGGATGAAATTTTTTTTTTTGCTAAAAAATTAAAAAATATGTTTAAAAAATACCTATTTCTAACATTTATTGAAATATTTTTTTTAGCTAAAGAATAAAAAAATATGTTTAAATAATGTATATTTCTAAAAATTATTTAAATATTTTTGTTTAGCTAAAAAATAAAACAATATGTTTAAATAATGTATATTTCTAAAAATTATTTAAATAATTTTTTAGCTAAAGAATGAAACAATATGTGTAAAAAATGCATATTTCTAAAAATTATTTAAATATTTTTGTTTAGCTAAAAAATAAAACCATATGTTTAAAAAATGTATATTTCTAAAAATTATTTAAATATTTTTGTTTAGCTAAAAAATAAAACAATACGTTTAAAAAATGCATATTTCTAAAAATTATTTAAATATTTTTGTTTAGCTAAAACATAAAACAATATGTTTAAAAAATGTATATTTCTAAAAATTATTTAAATAATTTTTAGCTAAAGAAAATAACAATATGTTTAAAAAATGTATATTTCTAAAAATTATTTAAATATTTTTTTAGCTAAAAAATAAAACAATATGTTTAAAAAATGTATATTTCTAAAAATTATTTAAATATTTTTTTAGCTAAAACATAAATCAATATGTTTAAAAAATTAATATTTCTAGAAATTATGTAAATAATATATTTTAGCTAAAATATTAAACAATATGTTTAAAAATATATATTTCTAGAAATTATTTAACTATTTTGCTTTTAGGTAAAAAATAAAACAATATATTTATAAAATGTATATTTCTAGAAATTATTTAAATATTCCGTTAGCTAAAATATAAAACAATATGTTTAAAAAATGTATATTTCTAGAAATTATGTAAATAATATATTTTAGCTAAAATATCAAACAACATGTTTAAAAAATGTATATTTCTAGAAATTATTTTACTATTTTCTTTTTAGGTAAAAAATAATACAATATATTTAAAAAATGTATATTTCTAGAAATTATTTAAATATTTGTAAGCTAAAAAATGAAGCAATATGCTTAAAAAATGTATATTTCTAGAAATTATTTAAATATTTTTAGCTAAAAATATAACAATATGTTTATAAATTAATATTTCTAGAAATTATTTAAAATATTATTTAGCTAAAACAATAAAACGATATGTTTAAAAAATGTATATTTCTAGAAAATATTTAAATATTTTTTTTGCTAAAAAATAAAACAATATGTTTAAAAAAAGGCATATTTCTAAAATCTATTGAAATATTTTTTTAGCTAAAAAATAAAACAATATGTTTTAAAAATGTATATTTCTAAAAATTATTTAAATATTTTTGTTTAGCTAAAGAAGAAAACAATATGTTTAAAAAATGTATATTTCTAGACATTATTTAAATAATATTTTTTTCATTTACAGTAAATTATGATTTTATTTATTAAAGCGTTTATTTTGCTTTTTTGTTGTTTTTCCGCAAATATTTGGTCATAACTAAATTTATCTATTTTTTTTTTTTTTTCAGATTAAAGTACATAATCGTTTTGAAGGATTTCCATCGGACGGTTACGCGTTGCAGTTTAAAAAGAGGAAAAACATAAAACAAAAGTATTATTATGATTAAATAAATATTATATTAATAATGTATTTTTAAGAGATTTTCTGAAGCAGACGACATCATACTTCGTACCGTTGCCACCTGTGACCGATTTTGGAAAAAACAAAGTACCTTTTAAATATTTAATTTGTCCAGCTATTGAATGAACTGAAAAAAAAAATGATTTCGAATCCGAATTCATATCATTATGGTTGACTCTGATTTTAAGGTGCTTATTTAAAATCATACCGCCATAAATAAGACGTCATTTTATTTTATTTATTTTTAATTTTTTTAATAATTGAAATTTTTGGCGTGGGTACTCCAATAGTCATAGACATTTGGAATCTCGGGACCTTTTGTAGAAGATCTCTGACCGAACATACCCCACCAAACCATACCCCGGCCAAAAAATACCCCCCCTCCCCCAAAAAATTCACGACAAAATCTGTGTTTTAGTAACAAAAAAAAATCCATGACTGAAATCCATTCATTTTATTGCGTATTGGTATAAAACGATCGTTTTTCTTATATTTTTACCTTCAAATAACCTCACACAGATAGCGGTCCACCATTCCGCCATTCGTTCCACAGTGGTGTTTATTCTGCATACCTAAACATCCGAAGGATGCTTCGGATAAAAAATTTTTTTAGCTAAAGAATGAAACAATATGTTTAAAAAATGTACATTTCTAGAAATTATTTAAATAATTTTTATTAGCTAAAAATAAAACAATATGTTTAAAAAATGTATATTTCTAGAAATTATTTAAATAATTTTTATTAGCTAAAATATAATACAATATGTTGAAAAAATGTATATTTCTAGAAAGTATTTAAATAATTTTTTTGGCTAAAAAATGAAACAATATGTTTAAAAATGAATATTTCTAGAAATTATTTAAATAATTTATTTGAGTTAAAAAAAATAAAACAATATGTTAAAAAATGTATATTTCTAGAAATTATTTAAAAAAATTTTGTAGCTAAAAAATAAATCAATATGTTTAAAAAATGTATATTTCTAGAAAGTATTTAAATATTTTTTTTAGCTAAAAAATAATACAAAATGTTGAAAAAATGTATATTTATAGAAATTATTTAAATAATTTTTTTAGCTAAAAAATAATACAAAATGTTGAAAAAATGTATATTTATAGAAATTATTTAAATAATTTTTTTAGCTAACAAATAAAACAATATGTTTAAAAAATGTATATTTCTAGAAATTATTTAAATAATTTTATTAGCTAAAAATGAAACAACATGTTTAAAAATGTATATTTCTAGAAAGTATTTAAATAATATTTTTAGCTAAAAAATAATAGAAAATGTTGAAAAAATGTATATTTCTAGAAAGTATTTAAATAATTTTTTTGGCTAAAAAATGAAACAATATGTTTAAAAATGTATATTTCTAGAAATTATTTAAATAATTTATTTTAGTTAAAAAAAATAAAACAATATGTTTAAAAAATGTATATTTCTAGAAATTATTTAAATATTTTTTTTAGCTAAAAAATAAAACAATATGTTAAAAATGTATATTTCTAGAAATTATTTAAAAAAATTTTGTAGCTAAAAAATAAATCAATATGTTTAAAAAATGCATATTTCTAGAAAGTATTTAAATAATTTTTTTAGCTAAAAATTAAATCAATATGTTTAAAAAATTAATATTTCTAGAAATTATTTAAATAACCCTAATCCTAACCCTAACCCACACCCGATGTATTTCTAGACAGGATTCATAAACCATTGTTCAAGAGTCTGTGCGCGCACTGCATATGACTGACGGGGCTATTTTTTTATTGCAAAACTAATTTTTTTATTAGGGTATCTTCTATAAAATACCCCATGTTACTTGCCCGTGTATTGGACTACATCAGCAGAAAAAATACGGGCACTCTTTTTATCTTTGAGCACTTCGTGAACCTAAATTTTGAGAATTTGCTAGTTTTGTAAATTATGTAATATTTGAATTGATAAATATAATAAGAAAGTTTAAAATAATTAATTTTAAAAATAACGAGAAAATCTTCATAAAAAGTTATTCAAAAATTATTTGTATTTTATAATACATATAATAACTATTTTTTATCTTTTTCTTTTATGGAGATTTGCTTATTAATCTTCTGATACATTATTTTAAACTTTCTTATTTGTATTTATGATAATCGCATTTTAAGTATTAAGTAATTTTGTTTTAAATTACGGCTTTTTGAAAAATAAATTTAAAATTGTAGGAATAACAACAAAAAATAGATGTATAACTATTGGAGAGTCGCGTTAAAAATTGAACTGTTTAAAACGAAAATATGACGCCGTTTTTTTCATGGCGGGGTGATTTTAAAGAAACACCGATTTTTATCATTTTGCTGACGCCATGTTGTAAAGATAACGATTATATCTTATTGTATAGACGAATTCCTCATGTAAACACACGATATAAACACCATGTTTTTTGTAATTCAGCTTGTTGGCTTCATTTGAAAGTGGATAATAATCTATTAATATCATATCAATTGTGTGTCTCTTTCTAAAAATTTTGTTTCATTTCAGTAACGTTCAAAATATTTCATTATGACGGATGAAATCATAAGAGAGAAACGTTTTGTTTTATTGCTGAGAGAAAAATTTTATTGACGTGTGAAAGAGAAAGAGATTTTTTCCCCTTTTTTATTCTTCATCTTTCTTAATTTAAAATTCAGTTTTTGGTGTTGATTTTTGATGGTGTATTGTGGCCTCAAATATTAGAATTAGTTTAGAATGTAATTTACGTTATTCGCAATGCATTTTCCGTTATTTACTAAGTAAATTGTATTTAGATTATATTTGTTTGGTCTCAGTGAGGTTCACCAGTTACGCATATAGACGCTTGGACGACACGACCGATCGATAGAGAGAAAGGGAGACGGAGAGCGTTTTGTATACATTTTCTCATCGATTAGTTTCGTTTCGATGACTTCAAGTAACGAATAGGAATTAAATTGCGAAACGATAGCGAGCGAAGTTAAAATAATGTTATTAGTTAAAATAATGTTATTAGTTAAAATAATGTTATTAGTTAAAATAATATTATTATACATAAATCGAATTTCCTTGACACAAAAAATACACTTTTTACAGAATAAGCAAGTCAACGGAATATAAATAATTTAAAAGTAAAAATAAGAAGATTAAAAACATGCAAAACGATTTAATAATAACAATGTCGTAAAAAATGTCAGATAAAATTTGAAATTCAAATTTTATCGAAGTCTTTTACTCGTCGACGACAGTTTTTACAACATTTATTATTAAATCGATTTGTTTTTAATCTCTTTATTTGTTTGCCTTTAAATTCGTCATAGGCGTCAAACAGTGACTTATAATTTCATTTCAGGACAAAAAAATATTTTTAGAACCACAATCAATTTTATCCAAAATTTGACCATACCTATGATTGAACTTACGGACGAAAGTTGGCAAAGAGATATGATTAATATTGTTGCATACCTTTTAATTTCTCGTACCTTCTCTCTTTCCTCGTCGCGTGGAGGGTGTCGTCTAGTGGTTGACTTCTTTCTTCGTTTCTGTACTGCTGTGAACATCGCCGTTTGCTGTGTCTGCAACAAAAACCTTCATACCACTAAAGTCACGAGGCAACAATCTTTTACTTTGGCTTGTTTATTTCAGGCGTCAGTCTGCCGTCGATCTTGGAGATGTTTCACCAACGTTAAGGGAGAGACCAAGTTACTACTTTATCGTAGTTAGTCCCTAGCCATTCGAGGAGGGGGGAAGAAGGAATCTCATTCCTGTATTCTCTTAGAGAAATCAATTTCCATTTTTCACTTGAAGACTACATAGAGAACCACGTCTGTTCGGCTTGCTTCCAAAACCCAGACTGGCAAAACTCCGTTTCCCACACAAAAGCCCGTGACGTCACATAATCCCCATGCACCTTAACCCTTAACTTGAGGTCTCGTCAACGTGGTGGCCCTGTCAACGTCTGTGAGCTCCGACAGTGAGAACCATTTTATTTTGCATTCGACCGTACGGGTCCACCCGCACTAAATCACGCAAGCCAAACCAAACGATCCTCCACACATACGTCCACTTCAAAATGCGTCCGGCCCCACAGGGCCATTATTCAACAATATTAACTTAAGAGAAATCCTACAAAATTCCACCGGCACTATTTCAAAACACTTTATTATCACATAAGACCATCACATTCAACGTTTTTTGACAAATTATACATTTTGCTTATAGTGTTCGTTAAGTCATACGAAAGGCTTAAAAATTGTACTTGATGCCTTCATGCTAAACACTCGGAATTTTAAAGTAAGGATCAAGGGTAAGCGGAACAATCCAAGGAAATCCTAAATCTCGGTGTAGTACTTAATGAAAAAGGAGTCTTTAACTACGGTAGATTCATTTATTATTATTATTATTATTATTATTATTATTATTATTGGTACTCACTAGGAGTTCTCACAAAAGTCATCATCAGTGATTGCTCACTGATAATAACGGTGGTGTTCCCTGGAGTCTGAGTGACAACAAGCCTCCCCAGATTTCCAGTATTCTCCACCTCTTTTCGATAACCATAACAAATGAGTTTGCGGTATCACAACAGCCGCTAACCATTGATTTATTATTATTATTATTATTATTATTATTATTATTATTATTATTATTATTATTATTATTATTATTATTATTATTATTATTATTATTATTATTATACGTTAAATTTATTTTAATAAAAAAGATACACTATGACGGGTTTGCTGGAGACTATTCAACGTGGTTTCTCATTGTTTACACTTTTTTACACGCTTTGGTAAATAGTTTAACTGTGGCCGATCTACGCTGAGTGATGCATTATGGACCATAAACATTTTTTTCCTAAAAATAAATTTGCAGAAAAATAAAATTACTAATTTTAGAAAATTGTGATCCTTATTCAACAAACAGCTCAACTTTGCAAAATTGGTAATTTTATTTTTCCGTAAATTTATTTGTTCAGAAAAAAATCCTAACCATGATGCATCAATCAGCACAGAACGGCCAGCTTTGAACTGTTTTATCAAAATACAAACGTAATAAAGTCGCATTATTGATACAGAATTAGATATGATTCATCACATCATAAAGAAATAACGGCGCAATCAACCAGAAAACGACGTAGAGACAACTTAAGTATTTATTACCTATGTTCTCTTTTTTTTTATTAATACATAATTCAAGTGACATATATTATAGAAATAGAGATTTGGTCCATCTGTCGGTCCGTCAGTCACAATTTTTTAAAGTAATAAATACATTTCGGAATTTGTTTCATTTCGAAATATCAGAGATCTTCATCACTTCTAGAAATGGAGAGCATTGCATGGATAAATAATAATATTAAATTTCCAACAAATAACGCCATGACCGGAAATTGAAACCGAAACGCTGAGATCTTCAGTCTGAGCTCCTACCAACAGCCCTATTTTTTTTTTATAAGTTTAACTACAAACATTACCTTAACAAAATAATTATAGATTTGGCGTGACGCCATAGATTTATTATTTACACTATGTATCAAAACATGAATTCAAACATAAGCGATGATAAACTAAATAAATGAATGGGTACACATTATCAATAGCGCTGGAAATTATTTTAATTGTTCAAAACAATTTATTTTTAACTACGTATTGTATGTAGTTCTTTCACAATTATAGAATCCTCCGAGCTTTGCAAAAATATGCGACCCGGGGAGGGGGCATATGTTGCATTACCCGTCCTTTCGAGGTACCCGGTAAGATCAAACAAGAATGACAAAGAACAGAACGTATATGGAAAAAACTTTGGTTTTCTTTATTTCCCATCACCGGATGGTTTACGCCGGCTACGCACACATATAAAAAAAATCATTTGACATACTTTTGTCTCATGAAAGTCTTATTCTTGCTGAAGTCACAGACTTGGTTTCCGCTAGAAACTCGTTCATATATACATCCGATTGGAAAGCAATTTGCTCTGCATTGTCTCTCTGATCGTGAACTGAAGCAATTGTTCCACAAGCACTTCTAATTGTCTGTTTGATGAAATACAAGTCAGGGGATTCCTTCACGGTACCAACTTGCTTATCGGTCGCATTTTTAGTCAGCGGATACGAAAGCCTAACAGCAAGACGGGCTTGGGTACAATAGCCAATAAAGCTTCATCGGTGCCATGAACATCGGTAAACTCCCATTCTTCCGATACTTCGTTACTCCGATCACCAAGCGCACCGTCTCTTCGCGTTTTTGAAACCGCCACCTTTCAAGTCTCGATTGCACTGCGGAACCTTCTCCTTTTTAACAGTTATCAAGTCTTTTTTTTTCTCGACGTCCACCCACAATGGACTCGTCCACAATTCATTTTTGCCACTCTTCATTATCTTACACATATATTTGCTCGTACAACAAAATAGCGGGTTTTAAAGTGAATGGGATGGCTAATTACATCTTGATTTTCGAAAAATGATTTTAATAAATAAGTTCCAAATAAAAAACAAAGTGTTTATCTTGGTTTCTTT
>OY744530.1:110927060-110957060 GCA_963556195.1 Sepiola atlantica | reverse complement strand
AACACATAATTGTGAATTGTGTTTTGTTTCGAATAGAATGGAAAATAAAATGATTGCGTAGTTGAAATTAACAAAAGAAGATTTGAGTTACTATACGAAGGACAGACGGCATTCATTTGGATTTTAAGTGTTTTTGACCAGTGGTGGCTATTTTTTGACCAGTGGTGGCTCATGACTTAAGATTGTGGAGTTGCTGTTTCACAACAATCAGACAATTGTTTTAATACTTCGTTACACCCACACACACATGACAACTTTGGTTGAGGTCAGTGTCCCTAATGATGGGGGCCTAAACAGAACTGAAAGGGAGAAAATAACAAAATATCAAGGTCTAATGTATGCTATGAAAAGAAACTGGAACCTCAAAGAGATCTCCATCATTCCAGTTATCATAGGAGCCACTGGACTCATGAAGAAGAACTTGAAAAAGTATTTGGCAAGTATACCTGGTGAACCAAGTACAAGAGAAATCCAAACAACTGCACTCAAGGGAACAGCCAGAATCCTGAAAAGAGCTCTCGGTTGTGGTCTGTAAATAGCGGGTGATCGTATGGCATTTGGAAGAATGCCCCGTCCCCAGCAAATGAAAGGGGGAAAAAAGATATACAGAATAACCAGTATATCTTACAAGTGTACACCGCCCCCCCCCCTCGTCGTCAAAACTAACGGAAACAGTTACCGTTCGCCAGTGTTCGCACTAATATTCACATTCTGAATCGGTGAAGTTAAAAAAAAAGAAAGAAGAAATAAAGTAAAAAGACGTCTCAAACTGTAAAGTTAACAAAGGAAACATAAAACGTATAAATCGGTATAGAAAGCAAAAAAATACAAAAGAAAGAAAACATCTATGTATGGAAAGAGACTGAATGCGGGGTTGTCTAACTTGTTTATTGTATCTTCAATTTCCCTGAATAAATTCGTTCGTCGTTTTTTTTATTCGCAAACTTTTGTGTGACGGGACAGACAAATAGATAACAAATTACAAAATGACAATAATATAAGTATTAGAGTATGAATTCTGGTAAAAAATAAGAAAAGTACCTATTTCACTGTAACTAATTTAAGTGATTAAAATAGGATTTATCCATGTTTTTGTGTTGACCGGGGAAAAAATTTAAAATAATGATTTAATGTAATAAAAAGAAATGTTAAAAAAGTACAGCATTTAAAAACATTATTATTTTATTACTTTTAAGTAAAATGTGATAAAAAGAAATGTTAAAAAAGTACAGCATTTAAAAATATTATTATTTTATTACTTTTAAGTAAAATGTAATAAAAAGAAATGTTAAAAAAGTACAGAATTAAAAAACATTATTATTTTATTACTTTTAAGTAAAATGTAATAAAAAGAAATGTTAAAAAAGTACAGAATTAAAAAACATTATTATTTTATTACTTTTAAGTAAAATGTAATAAAAAGAAATGTTAAAAAAGTACAGAATTAACAAACATTATTATTTTATTACTTTTAAGTAAAATGTAATAAAAAGAAATGTTAAAAAAGTACAGAATTAACAAACATTATTATTTTATTACTTTTAAGTAAATTGTAATAAAAAGAAATGTTAAAAAAGTACAGAATTAACAAACATTATTATTTTATTACTTTTAAGTAAAATGTAATAAAAAGAAATGTTAAAAAAGTACAGAATTAAAAAACATTATTATTTTATTACTTTTAAGTAAAATGTAATAAAAAGAAATGTTAAAAAAGTACAGAATTAACAAACATTATTATTTTATTACTTTTAAGTAAAATGTAATAAATAGAAATGTTAAAAAAGTACAGAATTAAAAAACATTATTATTTTATTACTTTTAAGTAAAATGTAATAAAAAGAAATGTTAAAAAAGTACAGAATTAAAAACATTATTATTTTATTACTTTTAAGTAAAATGTAATAAAAAGAAATGTTAAAAAAGTACAGAATTAAAAACATTATTATTTTATTACTTTTAAGTAAAATGTAATAAAAAGAAATGTTAAAAAAGTACAGAATTAAAAAACATTATTATTTTATTACTTTTAAGTAAAATGTAATAAAAAGAAATGTTAAAAAAGTACAGAATTAAAAAACATTATTATTTTATTACTTTTAAGTAAAATGTAATAAAAAGAAATGTTAAAAAAGTACAGAATTAACAAACATTATTATTTTATTACTTTTAAGTAAAATGTAATAAAAAGAAATGTTAAAAAAGTACAGAATTAACAAACATTATCATTTTATTACTTTTAAGTAAAATGTAATAAAAATAACATTATAACAATTAAAATATACATAGTCATCCACAAGCAGGTGTTCCGTCTTCTACGACTGATCAGTGTTGCTAGAATGTGCAAGTGTATCTACGCTGAGATTCGAGACCCGAATGACCGATTACATCCTGAGGTGATCAGCAAGTAAGTACCGCATTCATTGAGCGAAGATATTTGTAACTACATATATATGTTACCACTCTATTAGTAACCTCATAAATTTATTCTTAACAAAATCTTCTCGGGGTGATATGCTCGCTACGTGTAGCCACACTGATGAGTCGTTAAACGACGATACAGTTCTCATGCGCGCGGGTTTGTTTGTCGGAACATAGAAATCATCAGGTTTGTGTCTGAGGACATGATGAAACCACCAGGAGAAATGTCCCCTTTCAGCTTACGTTAAACGTAAACACATAGGAGAAAGAAAACTTAGATATAACACCTGCGGCGACTGTTGCTTCCAATGATCAAAGCTTGCTCTTCTTTTTTCCTAGAGAGTGTGATCGGTTTTCAAGGCTTGCTCTTCTTTTTTCCTAGAGAGTGTGATCGGTTTTCAAGGCTTGCTCTTCTTTTTTCCTAGAGAGTGTGATCGGTTTTCAAGGCTTGCTCTTCTTTTTTCCTAGAGAGTGTGATCGGTTTTCAAGGCTTGCTCTTCTTTTTTCCTAGAGAGTGTGATCGGTTTTCAAGGCTTGCTCTTCTTTTTTCCTAGAGAGTGTGATCGGTTTTCAAGGCTTGCTCTTCTTTTTTCCTAGAGAGTGTGATCGGTTTTCAAGGCTTGCTCTTCTTTTTTCCTAGAGAGTGTGATCGGTTTTCAAGGCTTGCTTTTTCTTTTTTCCTAGAGAGTGTGATCGGTTTTCAAGGCTTGCTCTTCTTTTTTCCTAGAGAGTGTGATCGGTTTTCAAGGCTGCTCTTCTTTTTTCCTAGAGAGTGTGATCGGTTTTCAAGGCTTGCTCTTCTTTTTTCCTAGAGAGTGTGATCGGTTTTCAAGGCTTGCTCTTCTTTTTTCCTAGAGAGTGTGATCGGTTTTCAAGGCTTGCTTTTCTTTTTTCATAGAGAGTGTGATCGGTTTTCAAGGCTTGCTCTTCTTTTTTCCTAGAGAGTGTGATCGGTTTTTAAGGCTTGCTCTTCTTTTTTCCTAGAGAGTGTGATCGGTTTTCAAGGCTTGCTCTTCTTTTTTCCTAGAGAGTGTGATCGGTTTTCAAGGCTTGCTCTTCTTTTTCCTAGAGAGTGTGATCGGTTTTCAAGGCTTGCTTTTTCTTTTTTCCTAGAGAGTGTGATCGGTTTTCAAGGCTTGCTCTTCTTTTTTCCTAGAGAGTGTGATCGGTTTTCAAGGCTGCTCTTCTTTTTTCCTAGAGAGTGTGATCGGTTTTCAAGGCTTGCTTTTTCTTTTTTCCTAGAGAGTGTGATCTGTTTTCAAGGCTTGCTCTTCTTTTTTCCTAGAGAGTGTGATCGGTTTTCAAGGCTGCTCTTCTTTTTTCCTAGAGAGTGTGATCGGTTTTCAAGGCTTGCTCTTCTTTTTTCCTAGAGAGTGTGATCGGTTTTCAAGGCTTGCTCTTCTTTTTTCCTAGAGAGTGTGATCGGTTTTCAAGGCTGCTCTTCTTTTTTCCTAGAGAGTGTGATCGGTTTTCAAGGCTGCTCTTCTTTTTTCCTAGAGAGTGTGATCGGTTTTCAAGGCTTGCTCTTCTTTTTTCCTAGAGAGTGTGATCTGTTTTCAAGGCTTGCTCTTCTTTTTTCCTAGAGAGTGTGATCGGTTTTCAAGGCTGCTCTTCTTTTTTCCTAGAGAGTGTGATCGGTTTTTAAGGCTTGCTCTTCTTTTTTTCATAGAGAGTGTGATCGGTTTTCAAGGCTTGCTCTTCTTTTTTCCTAGAGAGTGTGATCGGTTTTTAAGGCTTGCTCTTCTTTTTTCCTAGAGAGTGTGATCGGTTTTCAAGGCTTGCTCTTCTTTTTTCCTAGAGAGTGTGATCGGTTTTCAAGGCTTGCTCTTCTTTTTTCCTAGAGAGTGTGATCGGTTTTCAAGGCTTGCTTTTTCTTTTTTCCTAGAGAGTGTGATCGGTTTTCAAGGCTTGCTCTTCTTTTTTCCTAGAGAGTGTGATCGGTTTTCAAGGCTGCTCTTCTTTTTTCCTAGAGAGTGTGATCGGTTTTCAAGGCTTGCTCTTCTTTTTTCCTAGAGAGTGTGATCTGTTTTCAAGGCTTGCTCTTCTTTTTTGCTAGAGAGTGTGATCTGTTTTCAAGGCTTGCTCTTCTTTTTTCCTAGAGAGTATGATCGGTTTTTAAGACTTGCTCTTCTTTTTCCTAGAGAGTGTGATCGGTTTTCAAGGCTTGCTTTTTCTTTTTTCCTAGAGAGTGTGATCTGTTTTCAAGGCTTGCTCTTCTTTTTTCCTAGAGAGTGTGATCGGTTTTCAAGGCTTGCTTTTCTTTTTTCCTAGAGAGTGTGATCGGTTTTCAAGGCTTGCTCTTCTTTTTTCCTAGAGAGTGTGATCTGTTTTCAAGGCTTGCTCTTCTTTTTTCCTAGAGAGTGTGATCGGTTTTCAAGGCTGCTCTTCTTTTTTCCTAGAGAGTGTGATCGGTTTTCAAGGCTTGCTCTTCTTTTTTCCTAGAGAGTGTGATCGGTTTTCAAGGCTTGCTCTTCTTTTTTCCTAGAGAGTGTGATCGGTTTTCAAGGCTAGCTCTTCTTTTTTCCTAGAGAGTGTGATCGGTTTTCAAGGCTGCTCTTCTTTTTTCCTAGAGAGTGTGATCGGTTTTTAAGGCTGCTCTTCTTTTTTCCTAGAGAGTGTGATCGGTTTTCAAGGCTTGCTCTTCTTTTTTCCTAGAGAGTGTGATCTGTTTTCAAGGCTTGCTCTTCTTTTTTCCTAGAGAGTGTGATCGGTTTTCAAGGCTGCTCTACTTTTTTCCTAGAGAGTGTGATCGGTTTTCAAGGCTTGCTCTTCTTTTTTCCTAGAGAGTGTGATCGGTTTTCAAGGCTTGCTCTTCTTTTTTCCTAGAGAGTGTGATCTGTTTTCAAGGCTTGCTCTACTTTTTTCGTAGAGAGTGTGATCGGTTTTCAAGGCTAGCTCTTCTTTTTTCCTAGAGAGTGTGATCGGTTTTCAAGGCTTACTCTTCTTTTTTCCTAAAGAGTGTGATCGGTTTTCAAGGCTAGCTCTTCTTTTTTCCTAGAGAGTGTGATCGGTTTTCAAGGCTAGCTCTTCTTTTTTCCTAGAGAGTGTGATCTGTTTTCAAGGCTTGCTCTTCTTTTTTCCTAGAGAGTGTGATCGGTTTTCAAGGCTAGCTCTTCTTTTTTCCTAGAGATTGTGATCGGTTTTCAAGGCTAGCTCTTCTTTTTTCCTAGAGAGTGTGATCGGTTTTAAAGGCTTGCTCTTCTTTTTTCCTAGAGAGTGTGATCGGTTTTCAAGGCTTGCTCTTCTTTTTTCCTAGAGAGTGTGATCGGTTTTCAAGGCTTGCTCTTCTTTTTTCCTAGAGGGTGTGATCTGTTTTCAAGGCTTGCTCTTCTTTTTTCCTAGAGAGTGTGATCGGTTTTCAAGGCTGCTCTTCTTTTTTCCTAGAGAGTGTGATCTGTTTTCAAGGCTTGCTCTTCTTTTTTCCTAGAGAGTGTGATCGGTTTTCAAGGCTTGCTCTTCTTTTTTCCTAGAGAGTGTGATCGGTTTTCAAGGCTAGCTCTTCTTTTTTCCTAGAAAGTGTGATCGGTTTTCAAGGCTGCACTTCTTTTTTCCTAGAGAGTGTGATCGGTTTTCAAGGCTGCTCTTCTTTTTTCCTAGAGAGTGTGATCGGTTTTCAAGGCTTGCTCTTCTTTTTTCCTAGAGAGTGTGATCTGTTTTCAAGGCTTGCTCTTCTTTTTTCCTAGAGAGTGTGATCGGTTTTCAAGGCTGCTCTTCTTTTTTCCTAGAGAGTGTGATCGGTTTTCAAGGCTTGCTCTTCTTTTTTCCTAGAGAGTGTGATCTGTTTTCAAGGCTTGCTCTTCTTTTTTCCTAGAGAGTGTGATCGGTTTTCAAGGCTTGCTCTTCTTTTTTCCTAGAGAGTGTGATCGGTTTTCAAGGCTAGCTCTTCTTTTTTCCTAGAGAGTGTGATCGGTTTTCAAGGCTAGCTCTTCTTTTTTCCTAGAGAGTGTGATCGGTTTTCAAGGCTAGCTCTTCTTTTTTCCTAGAGAGTGTGATCTGTTTTCAAGGCTAGCTCTTCTTTTTTCCTAGAGAGTGTGATCGGTTTTCAAGGCTAGCTCTTCTTTTTTCCTAGAGAGTGTGATCGGTTTTCAAGGCTAGCTCTTCTTTTTTCCTAGAGAGTGTGATCGGTTTTCAAGGCTGCTCTTCTTTTTTCCTAGAGAGTGTGATCGGTTTTCAAGGCTTGCTCTTCTTTTTTCCTAGAGAGTGTGATCGGTTTTCAAGGCTGCTCTTCTTTTTTCCTAGAGAGTGTGATCGGTTTTCAAGGCTTGCTCTTCTTTTTTCCTAGAGAGTGTGATCTGTTTTCAAGGCTTGCTCTTCTTTTTTCCTAGAGAGTGTGATCGGTTTTCAAGGCTAGCTCTTCTTTTTTCCTAGTGAGTGTGATCGGTTTTCAAGGCTGCTCTTCTTTTTTCCTAGAGAGTGTGATCGGTTTTCAAGGCTTGCTCTTCTTTTTTCCTAGAGAGTGTGATCTGTTTTCAAGGCTTGCTCTTCTTTTTTCCTAGAGAGTGTGATCGGTTTTCAAGGCTAGCTCTTCTTTTTTCCTAGAGAGTGTGATCTGTTTTCAAGGCTTGCTCTTCTTTTTTCCTAGAGAGTGTGATCGGTTTTCAAGGCTTGCTCTTCTTTTTTCCTAGAGAGTGTGATCGGTTTTCAAGGCTAGCTCTTCTTTTTTCCTAGAGAGTGTGATCTGTTTTCAAGGCTAGCTCTTCTTTTTTCCTAGAGAGTGTGATCGGTTTTCAAGGCTAGCTCTTCTTTTTTCCTAGAGAGTGTGATCGGTTTTCAAGGCTAGCTCTTCTTTTTTCCTAGAGAGTGTGATCGGTTTTCAAGGCTAGCTCTTCTTTTTTCCTAGAGAGTGTGATCGGTTTTCAAGGCTAGCTCTTCTTTTTTCCTAGAGAGTGTGATCGGTTTTCAAGGCTAGCTCTTCTTTTTTCCTAGAGAGTGTGATCTGTTTTCAAGGCTTGCTCTTCTTTTTTCCTAGAGAGTGTGATCGGTTTTCAAGGCTAGCTCTTCTTTTTTCCTAGAGAGTGTGATCGGTTTTCAAGGCTAGCTCTTCTTTTTTCCTAGAGAGTGTGATCGGTTTTCAAGGCTGCTCTTCTTTTTTCCTAGAGAGTGTGATCGGTTTTCAAGGCTTGCTCTTCTTTTTTCCTAGAGAGTGTGATCGGTTTTCAAGGCTTGCTCTTCTTTTTTCCTAGAGAGTGTGATCTGTTTTCAAGGCTTGCTCTTCTTTTTTCCTAGAGAGTGTGATCGGTTTTCAAGGCTTGCTCTTCTTTTTTCCTAGAGAGTGTGATCGGTTTTCAAGGCTTGCTCTTCTTTTTTCCTAGAGAGTGTGATCGGTTTTCAAGGCTTGCTCTTCTTTTTTCCTAGAGAGTGTGATCGGTTTTCAAGGCTTGCTCTTCTTTTTTCCTAGAGAGTGTGATCGGTTTTCAAGGCTTGCTCTTCTTTTTTCCTAGAGAGTGTGATCGGTTTTCAAGGCTGCTCTTCTTTTTTCCTAGAGAGTGTGATCGGTTTTCAAGGCTTGCTCTTCTTTTTTCCTAGAGAGTGTGATCGGTTTTCAAGGCTTGCTCTTCTTTTTTCCTAGAGAGTGTGATCGGTTTTCAAGGCTAGCTCTTTTTTTTTCCTAGAGAGTGTGATCGGTTTTCAAGGCTGCTCTTCTTTTTTCCTAGAGAGTGTGATCGGTTTTCAAGGCTTGCTCTTCTTTTTTCCTAGAGAGTGTGATCGGTTTTCAAGGCTTGCTCTTCTTTTTTCCTAAAGAGTGTGATCTGTTTTCAAGGCTTGCTCTTCTTTTTTCCTAGAGAGTGTGATCGGTTTTCAAGGCTTGCTCTTCTTTTTCCTAGAGAGTGTGATCGGTTTTGTGCAAAGCTTTTCCCCAATTAAAAGGGCTTCACGCTCGTGCATTGCTTGAAAAAATGCAAGATCTTACTGTGTGTTTCACAAATGCCGAAACGATCCAAATGTCAGGGCATCATATACACACGATCGAATAAATAAAGTATGTAATCGTGAACTAGTTGTATCGTATCGAGGAGAAAAGACGATTCTACAGTTGAATCTAACAAAAGAAGAATTGGGTCCCTATAACACTCATAACAATTGATTCATAGTTTAAGTTCATTGACCTTTTCATAATGTTATCATTTTCACTTACCGATGCGTCTATAAACAATTATGCACCCGTGTCGTCATTGTGAACCCAGGTTCTTTCTTGTTTGTGGATACAAAACAACTCCGACGCTGATGTTGATTAATAAATATCTTCATTTAAAAAAAGAAGAATAGCACGGATCACTTTCGTACGCGTGTGTGAAAGAGAGAAAGATAGACAGACAGATGGATAGACGGATAGGTCATACCGCTACACCTAGTTACATTATGCGCGCCCGTTCTCTCCATTGGGGACAGCACACCAGACACGTCTTTCCTGCTTGAAATTTCGCCAGCCAAAGAGATTAAAAAATATCCGCCTATAAATCACGTGGTTTTGCGACTTGTATCTAGGGTCACCTCTTACCCTTAAATGCTTCACCTAAACGTTTCTATTCAAACACGAACCTCGTTATATAACACTACTAAATTTACACTGGTCAAAAGGTTTTCGTTTTGTCTTGAATAAGTATCGGAAGCTTATTTTTAAGTGTGCACGTTAATCGTTGTAGTCGTTGACCGCTAACAAAAAACAGTGAGTGGCAACACGGAACAACGAAGCGAAGACTTAGTCAACGTTAACGTGCCAATCTTAATTACGCCAAAGTAATTCGCACACGGCGTGTATCGCTTGCAGTTGTTATAATGGATAGGGAAATTATATGGTTTGTGAGAACAAGTTCGCATTTAGTAGTTATGAAAGAAAACAAGCCGCGCATGCGTGGCCCCCCTCTGTATGTGACTCGATGTGGCGAGTGTAAAATACAATAAATTTGGGCAATTTGGGGCATTTTTGACCCCCATTGTACCCCCTGGGGGCGCGAACCAGAATTTTTCCAAGGTCAGCGATACTTATTTTCTATTAGGAACAATTGCCTCCACATTTTGGCCAAGTTTCACAGAAATTGAATGGATGGATGAAAAGTTATGAGGCAAAAAATGTCATTTTTTGCCATTTTGGTGCCTTTTGACCCCCTGGGGGGCTAACCAGATTTTTTTTTCAAAAATCGGAGAATGTCACTTTCCAACCTGACCAAAGTTACAACTTCATGCAAAATTTCAGAGAAATTCAATGGATGGTTGCGGAGAAAAATCCGGACGGACGGACAGACGGACGGAAATGCCTCAAAACATAGGTCCCCCGATTTCATAAATCGAGGGACCAAAAATATGTGGTCAGTTACATGAGCAGCTAGTAGTTATAAAAGGAGGATTATGTAGTTGTTGAGTTTTTGCGAAAAGATAATTATCGGGTTGTCAGAAGAACTTTGCATGTAGTAGTTGGGAAAGAATTGAGAACTTCGCAGATAGTGGCTGTGGAGGAATTATTTTTTAGGTCTTAAAGGAACTTGGCATGTAACGGTTGTAAACGAAAGAAGAAATTCACTTTTAATAATTGGGAAAGAATAGTTATGTCAGCTAGAAGTACTTCGCATTTAATAGTTGTGAAAAATATCATATATGATAGTTATGAAATGGCAATTTTAGACATAAATTTGGTTAATTAATTCCTATTTCAGTCACGTAAATTATTTAGAGTTGAAATAAAACACAGAATGCCAGCTCTCAGTATATTCGCCTTTTTCTGGTGTCGGGTTATTTTCTTCTTTCTTAACTTATTACCAACAAAAGATAAAACGTTCGTTCTAAGAAACAGTACTCGCCCGGATTTAACGAAGTGGCAGCCGAAAACGAAATAATGTTGCCGCCGACACACGCGAACGACGTTTGCTGCACGTTTCTGACAGATGGGGGAGTATTTCTGGTTTCTAGGTCGGCTCTTATTTTGGTACTACTCCAGATGAAGCGCCTAATTTCCGTGACTGCTCGGCGGCAACGATCGGGCAGGTCGCGGAAGGGCCCGAGAGCTGCCGAGATGAAATCGAGGCTGAAGCAGAGCTGACCAATCAGGTTATAGCAAGCAGCCGACAATAATTGGAAGAAACCGCTAATCAAAACAATAATGAATTTTCAGCAGTTGCGCCAGGCCGAAAAATTTTCTGCTGGTGGTCTGCACAGAACATCTGTCGCGCAACCCTCGGCGACTCGGAGGCCCAGGGCATACGGTGGAAGTAGATGAGTCTCTATTCAACGCCGGAAAAACACAATGTTGGCCGTGTTCTCCAGCCGCTCTGGATCTTCGGGGGGGATGCGACCCCGCAGAGAAGGAGGGTTTCCTGGTGACAATGCCTAACAGGAATGCCGAAACCCTCCTTCCAATAATGAAGCAGTTCGTTCTACCTGGGACCACGGTAGTATCCGATTGTTTGAGGGCGTACAACAGGTTAGGAGAGGAGGGGTATCAGCACCTTACGGTGAATCATAGCGAGAACTTTGTCGACCCGACAACGAGGGCTTGCACCAATCACGTCGACAGGATGTGGAAGGAAGCTAAACAAAGAAATAAGAAGGAGTGCGGGCCGACGAGCAGAGCACTCGTAGACGGCTATCTGCACGAATTCATGTGACGTCAGAGATTTCGAAACGACCCCCTTCGACGCCATATTAACGCAGATAGCAGAAATCTACCCCGTCGACCATCCTCCTTCAACTGCCTCGACGATCCCCTCCTCTTCTGCCTGTCTTTCGTCGATGTCGGCATCTGCGCTCAGAAAATATATGAAATCCCCACCCCCCAAAAAACAAGAAAAATATACAAAAAAACTTGCCTAAATATCCTAAGAAAAAGAACATACTTCTTTGTTTTATGTAAAAAAAAAAGTTGCCTATATATCTTAAAAGAAATAGCATTTACTTCTTTGATTTATGTAAAAAAAGACAAAAAAAGTTCCCTAAATATCCTACAAAAAAATAACATTTTATTACATTTTATGTAAACACTCTTCCATTTTACGACTTTCAGTTCTGGTTCAGCTTCGTTTTCGTCTCGGCAGCTCTCGGGCGTTTCCGCGACCTGTCCGATCGTTGCCGCCGAGCAGTCACGAAAATTAGGCGCTTCATCTGGAGTAGTACCCTTGTTTTAAATGGGTGGTATATAGTGATTTCGGTTGAAATCAATACGACCTGAAGTCTAATTCTCTATTAATTTGGCCATAAATAAAACAAACCTGCTTCAGTTATCCAACACCTGTCCAAATTCATCTTGAATTGCTGCGTTGTTGGCGTATTTATTACCTCTCTTAAGAAACTATTCTAAGGTCCAGAGATTCTGATAAATCGAAATCGGTGGTGAAATAGTTCCTTGTGGCGTCATCATAGACCTCTTTATGATGCCAGAGTGAATAATAGGTCCTGAGGTATATCATACTGACCATTGAAGAGATTGTAGGCCAACGTTAGATGACTGCCTAATCGTCGGCGCCGAAGGGAGAAAAGGTTAAGTTTCCATGAAAGTAACGATAAATAGAAGATTATTCGCAACGTATCTTCCATGAAAGTAACGATAGATAGAAGAAGATTAGCAACGTATCTTTCATGAAAGTAACGATAGATAGAAAAAGATTAGCAACGTATCTTCCATGAAAGTAACGATAGATAGAAGAAGATTAGCAACGTATCTTTCATGAAAGTAACGATAGATGGAAGATTAGCAACATATCTTTCATGAAAGTAACGATAGATAGAAGAAGATTAGCAACGTATCTTCCATGAAAGTCACGATAGATAGAAAAAGATTAGCAACGTATCTTCCATGAAAGTAACGATAGATAGAAGAAGATTAGCAACGTATCTTCCGTGAAAGTAACGATAGATAGAAAAAGATTAGCAACATATCTTTCATGAAAGTAACGATAGATAGAAGAAGATTAGCAACGTATCTTCCATGAAAGTAACGATAGATAGAAGAAGATTAGCAACGTATCTTCCGTGAAAGTAACGATAGATTGAAGAAGATTAGCAACATATCTTTCATGAAAGTAACGATAGATAGAAAAAGATTAGCAACGTATCTTCCGTGAAAGTAACGATAGATAGAAGAAGATTAGCAACGTATCTTCCGTGAAAGTAACGATAGATAGAAGAAGATTAGCAACGTATCTTCCGTGAAAGTAACGGTAGATAGAAAAAGATTAGCAACGTATCTTCCATGAAAGTAACGATTGATAGAAAAAAATTAGCAACGTATCTTCCGTGAAAGTAACGATGGATAGAAGAAGATTAGGAACGTATCTTCCATGAAAGTAACGATAGATAGAAGAAGAGTAGCAACGTATGTTCCGTGAAAGTAACGATAGATAGAAAAAGATTAGCAACGTATCTTCCATGAAAGTAACGATAGATAGAAGAAGATTAGCAACATATCTTTCATGAAAGTAACGATAGATAGAAAAAGATTAGCAACGTATCTTCCATGAAAGTAACGATAGATAGAAGAAGATTAGCAACGTATCTTCCATGAAAGTAACGATAGATAGAAAAAGCTTAGCAACGTATCTTCCATGGAAATAACGATAGCTAGAAGATTAGCAACGTATCTTCCATGAAAGTAACGATAGATAGAAGAAGCTTAGCAACTTATGTTCCATCAAAGTAACGATGGATAGAAGAAGATTAGGAACGTATCTTCCATGAAAGTAACGATAGATAGAAGAAGAGTAGCAACGTATGTTCCATGAACGTAACGATAGATAGAAGAAGATTAGCAACGTATTATCCGTGAAAGTAACGATAGATAGAAGAAGATTAGCAACGTATTTTCCGTGGATGTTACGATAGATAGAAGAAGATTAGTAACGTATCTTCCATGAAAGTAACGATAGATAGAAGAAGCTTAGCAACTTATGTTCCATCAAAGTAACGATGGATAGAAGAAGATTAGGAACGTATCTTCCATGAAAGTAACGATAGATCGAATAAGATTAGCAACGTATCTTCCGTGAAAGTAACGATAGATAGAAGAAGATTAGCAACGTATATTCTGTGAGAAAAGAGCTGTAGAGAATGGAAGAGAGTATCCCTCATTAGATTGCGAAGTGTTCTAAGCGGCCCCTCTCCAGGGGTGGCAGGAATACTCCATATTAGAACGTGAGATTTATCTTCCTCACACTGTGGCAAAGTTCGCTTTGGCCGAATGGGGTATATCTTGGGACCGGCATCAATGTGGCACCATGGCTTTGGACGGCTGGGCGATCTTTGCCGGACTTTATGTGACGACGGAACGATGTGTGACAACATGTGCACGTATGTGCAATGTCTCATCTTGTTATGGCCAGTGAGCAATCATCGTCTGACGATAGTCACTGTTGTCTGTTTCTGGAACTGGCTGGCCGGCTGTTTGGTCGGAGCCATCGTGCTGCAAATCAAACATTATGTAATAATGGAACAAACCATTTTACTTTTTATATAAAAATATGATTTATTATATTTTGAAAAGAAACATCTCAGAGCGCGCGACAAACGCGTCTTCCTCGTTCGGATTTCAAACCAGTCTCTTAATTTTCAATCTCTTTTCTAGAGAGAGAGAGAGAGAGAGAGAGAAGAGGGAGTGAGAGAGAAGGAGAGAAACAGAGGGATAGAGAAAGAGATAAAGAGAGAGAAGAGGGAGTGAGAGAGAAGGAGAGAAACAGAGGGATAGAGAAAGAGATAAAGAGAGAGAGGGGATACAGCCGCCATTAGTGTTTCAACAAATCTCGGTGACAGGTTTTCTTTGACTTCTTGAACCTGGCTGGTGTCTCCAGCATTTTTTATATTTTAGCTGACATCGGATTACACCGAATTCACTTTATTTGCAACTCAAGTCTGGCGCAAGGGTTACGAATATAACGGGAAGCACTTAGCTCCCCAAAAGATTACGTATTGTGCCACACCACAGTGGTAAGATATGAAACAAGGTCGGGAAAGTGAGATTTGAAAAGCCAGCGCACGAGAAGATGAGCACTCTGGCCTACAAAATATGCCTGGGCAGCCCCGTCGGCATTCCTCGTTAGGGGCGCCCCAGGCTGTAAGCGATAAACTTACTCCACCCCAAAGAGGGGAGGCTAAGCCTGGGAAGGTGGACCTCCTAGAACTGCACAGAACAAACCCACAAACCGGCGGAATCAAGACCCGAAGGCCAAGACGGTACCGGTCTATAGGGTGTAGTGTCCATCGGGACAGATACTACACTTTGATCTGGGCCATCTGAGAACGTATCTGACTCTTTTAGGAGGAAACTAATGCCGTCATTAAAATTAATTCTCGAAGTAATTTAATCACATAACATCAGGGTCCACTTATTAGATATTGTTGTAAGGAAGAACGTGAATATGATTTAGTTTTAGTTGTATTATTTGGTGTACTGTTTTCACCTGGAATGATATTCTCACAACGTTTCTGCGAAATAACCTCTGACCTTCTTCAAAGACCCGGATGAAAATGCTAAACTAATAATCAGTTCTAAGTGACAGTCTTCTGGCGGTTGAAGGTTCAATCCTTCAGTCCGGGGAATACAGAAAATTACAAGTACGAATTACTTAAGACTTCCACCGGGTCAGGGATGATGGAACGAGAGCAAGCTACCCCGGTGGATTTAATAAAGGGTTATGTTTGAAATTGTGTACAGATTTTCTAGTTCGACAAGACGCACCCGAAGAAAGTTTGAACGTTGTGAGAATAACATCTAACATGAGAACAGTAGTCCGAATAATCCAAATAATCCAAATCATCCAAATCATCCAAATAATCCGAATCATCCAAATCACCCAAATAATCCAAATTATCCAAATCATCCAAATAATCCAAATAATCCGAATCATCCAAATCACCCAAATAATCCAAATTATCCAAATCATCCAAATAATCCAAATAATCCGAATCATCCAAATCACCCAAATAATCCAAATTATCCAAATCATCCAAATAATCCAAATAATCCGAATCATCCAAATAATCCAAATCATCCAAATAATCTAAATAATCCAAATCATCCAAATAATCCAAATAATTCAAATAACCCAAATAATCCGAATCATCCAAAATAATCCAAATCACTCAAATAATCCAAATTATCCAAATCATCAAAATAATCCAAATAATCCGAATCATCCAAATCATCCAAATCATCCAAATCATCCAAATAATCAATCGTAATATAAAAGATTTCGCAGCATACGACTTAGTTTTATTGTTTCTTCCTTTGATTAAGTGGGAGAAATTTCAAACAACAACAAAGAATTGAGTCCCAATACGAACAATGGATAGCATTAATTTAGATTTTAAGTATTTTGACCTTTTCATATTTACACTGGGCAAAAGTTTTCCGTTTGCTTCTTATCAGCACCAAACGGCGGGAGAATCGGCATCTGACGGCGCTATAAGAGCTTCAAGGATTGTTTCGTTAGCACCTTGAAGATCCCCATAATTTTATTTTTCTCCTCTCACTATAAATTTATATAGCGCAATTTTTAACAGTAAATGTAAAGTTGTCGACTAGTTCACTGAGCTGTAGGGGAGAGTGCCACATTTTCACAAGATTATACAACTTACACATATATCTGCATCGTATTAATGCTGAGTACATCAAGTACCATTTTAAAGTATTTGGTATGACTCGAGCCAGGATTGAACCTTAGTCTCCCGGCTCATTAGCAAACAAGCTAACCATTGTACCAGATAGGCCAGTAACATATCAGGTTTGTTAATCTGGTCCAATCTTAAATTATCTCGGACTCCTAATCTTTTAAAAATTGATACGTTACATTTCGGAAATACTAGCGATATTCACCCGAAGTTACCCGTATTGAAATAGATTGCTGGTCGGAAATAATTTTAAATATACTCATGTTTCCAATTTTTGCCTTGAAAGAAAAGTAAAAAATAACATTTGCAATATGAAGTATTGAAAAATGTTAGCGCGGTGGTGTTTTTTAAAACTACTTGTTGACGTTGCGTTTTTATCAGACAGCTAACACATCACCGATTCCAATGCTTCTCAAATAATTCGACCCATTATTGTAGAATGACGTATATTTGGCCTCAAAATACAGCACAGATTCCGATATTATTTCTTCATTGGAGCCAAATCGCCTTCCCCGAAGCATTCGTTTTAGGTCTGTAAACAGTCAGTGGTCACTGAGGGTCAGATCTAGAGACTATGGTGGGTGCGGAAGTAATTCGAAGGGCAATTTATGTAGTTTTGTCATCGTTACGATCAACTTGTGATACGCTGTCTTGATGAAAGAGCATTTTTTCTTCTTCATTTGTGGACGTTTTTTTCTGACGAGTTTTTATTTCATGCGCATCAATAATGCTATATAATATTCGCTATTGATGTTTTTTATTTCTCAATGTAATCGATGAACAAAATACCTCGCACATTCCAAGATACAGAAACCAAAACCTTGTCTGCTGATGTTTGCATCTTTAGCCGCTTTGGATGGCTTTCATCCGTTGCTGTCCACTCAGCTGACTGCTGATTCGATTGATGCGTACCCACTACCACGGATAGATGAAATTATAAGCGAAATTGCTAAATATAAACTGTATAGCACACTAGACCTTAGAAGTGCCTATCATCAAGTGGCTATCAAACCAGTCGATTGACCCTATGGACGGCGGCACCGGGGGGGGGGGGCAGGGGGCCAAGCCACCCCCCACTTTTTAACTTGGCCCCCCCCATTTTACGGTCTTCAATAATGAAGTTATATATGCATGTGTTTAACCGGCCCCCCACTTTTTAGGAGAGACCCCCCCCACTTTTATAACTGTGCCGCCGGTCCTGGACCCTACACGGATTTTGAGGCAAATGGCCGCCTCTACCAGTTTAAAAGAATACCATTTGGAGTAACGAATGGTGTTGCCAGTTTTCAGCGAATTATGGATAAAATAATTAGCGATGAAAAATTGGAGGGCACTTTTGCCTACATTGATACTGTAACAGCTAATAACTGGAAAATATTTTCTTGTTCTACTCGTGTGTCTATGGCGTTTCTATTGATGCATTAATTGACACCGGCAGTTCTAGTAATTGATTACTCTCAAACAATTTCTTCACGAACGGACACTTTCCCTCTCTCGCACACAGCAATGGAGGCCTTTAAGAATATTAAAAAGGATATAGCCAATGCAGCAATTACGGCTATAGACCCCACTATTCATCTGGTGGTGGAGACAGATGCATCTGATTATGCAATTGCTGCCTCTCTAAGACAATCCGGGCGTCCGGTTGCTTTTTTTTCAAGGACCTTGTCGCGTTCAGAACAGCGACACTCAGCAATCGAAAAAGAGGCTTATGCTATAGTGGAAGCACTCAGAAAGTGGAGACACTATTTGATCGGACGACATTTTAGACTGATTACTGATCAAAAATCCGTCGCATTTATGTTTAACACCAGGACAAAAAGCAAACTCAAAAATGATAAAATCGTGTACAATATGTGCTGAACATAAACCACAATTCTTCAGGCCTAAAACCGGGACACTGATAAAAGCGACACAACCGTTCGAGAGAATAAACATCGATGTTAAGGGTCCACTACCATCTAATAATGGGAATCGTTACATTCTAACCGTCATCGACGAATATTCACGATTCCCATTCGCATTTCCTTGTCCAGACATATCATGTATATACATATAATATTATAAGGAGTAGAGTAAGGTAGTAAGTCATGAAAATATATTGATCTAAAATAAGCTTCACACAAGCGTCAGCGTTTTATCCATGTAGGGAATCGTCAGACAAAGTGCTTAGCCTTGCTATTCTCTATGGGATGAAACGCGGACGCATCTGTATAGGTTAATGCCCATAAATATATTTTCATAACTTACTATATATATATTAATATATATATATATATATATATATATATATATATATATATATATATATATATATATATATATATATTATTGTTATTATAGATCTTAAAAGTTTAGTACCTTGAAATTACATGATAAGAAGTTCTATTTTCTCATATTGACGGTAATGCTAAAATTTGATGTTATTCTTCTATATGTGATATGAAGATACTCTTTTGAATCATCTAAAGTATAATACAAAATACATTTTTTAAATTGTTTTTCAACGATTGTACGTCAAACATTCGTTGAGTATGAATTCTGTGAACTAATATACATAATATTATTAGCATGCCATTATGACCACATGGGTTAATTGAAGAACATAACGTCAAATATTAATCCAAGAACTACTAGTTAACTCCATTAGAGAAGAAAATGAGTCTGAGAAAATTGTGGCTAAATATTATGGACTTAAATCTGATAAATATCCCATGAAGAACTGTACACCTGAGAATTTTAAGTAAGACATTGTAAATCCAAGTAGAAATTTGAAATTTAGGAATCATAGAATATATAAAACTGAGGCACTAAAACATATAAATGAATTTGCTAAAATTTGAATAAAAGTAATAAAAATAACCTATTACTTCCTGCTGATAAAACTAAGAACTGTTATACTATGACCTATGACTAATACAAAACAATTACACTTAAAGAGCTTTACAAAAATTATGAATCTATCCAAAAAGAATCCATTAATAACATTAATTTGAAGGCAAAGTTCTTACTTTCTAAGCTAAAGATAGATAAGTACACTGAATGATAGTCTTAGGTACTCCTAGATTTACTTTAAAGAACCATAAACTTAATTTCAATAACAACCCTTCAATTAGACTAATTTGCTCATCTAGATCTGATATAGGTCTGGTTAGCAAATATATATCAGATACAATAATCCCTCCAGTTAGAGACAAAATAAAAAAAAAACCATTGAATTTCTTCTAATCAATTTAAAACATAATAATATCAAATGTTTGGCTTTTGATATAGACCACTACTACCAATGTATATCGCCAATATTATTGAATAACGCCTTGATTATAATTAAAAATTACTCAGACACTTAACTCCAACTAAAATTGATCTAATCCTATTGGCCAGGAAATCCATTGTACACTTTGATGGTAAATTCTGGACGAGAAGGGATACACCTAATCACTTCTACATTTTGATGGGATCGACGGACCCTGCGTAGGTTACTGACCTAGTAGGTTTATTCTTACTAAATAATATCTATCTACGTTTCAAAGATAGACTTGAATTGGGAAAATGCCTTTAAAGGAATGATTCTCCCCTAACAATAAGATCTACTGATAGAGTATATGAAAAAAACTTTTAAAAATGTTTACATAAACTTCTCTACGATTTGTTCGATATGTTGGTATATTTATGTAGCATAGAATTATATATTCAGACTAATCTTTGATACCCTCTACTTTAGGAATTTCTATAATTTAGTAATTAATTTATTTTGTCCAAATTTATTTAACTTCTCATAGAAAAGTATCAGCAGTTAATTAAACTCATAATTATAATTTAAATTATGTTGACTTCTTAACAATTATATCTTCATTCATGATTCTAAGGATTGGCATCTCCTATGACTTTATACCCCTCACCTAAATAGTTCTTTAAATCATATTTCTAATCTTTTAAATACTTACCTATGCATTGACAAATCTTCTCCATTTACCTTAACTATGTATACATGTTTAACTGTAAATACGCTTTTTCGTCAAATCCATATTCCATTTCTTTTCAACTAATTGGTCGTTTATTTAACTATGATTTAGACTAAAATCTTATATATTTAAATTTAAATATTCATCTTATTTTGTCCTTTAAAATAATTTATTTTTAATATTTTTTCTACATCTTATGTTAGATATAAACATAGATATAAACATAGATATAAACATAGATAAAAACATAGATATAAACATAGATATAAACATAGATATAAACATAGATAAAAACATAGATATACACATAGATATAAACATAGATATAAACATAGATATAAACATAGATAAAAACATAGATAAAAACATAGATATAAACATAGATATAAACATAGATAAAAACATAGATATAAACATAGATAAAAACATGGATATAAACATAGATATAAACATAGATATAAACATAGATATAAACATAGATAAAAACATAGATATAAACGTAGATAAAAACATAGATATAAACATAGATATAAACATAGATAAAAACATAGATATAAACATAGATATAAACATAGATAAAAACATAGATATAAACATAGATATAGACATAGATATAGACATAGATATAAACATAGATATAAACATAGATATAAACATAGATATAAACATAGATATAGACATATGTATAAACATAGATATAAACATAGATAAAAACATAGATATAAACATAGATATAAACATAGATATAAACATAGATATAGACGGTATTATAATCTTTATTCTTGGGTCTTTTAGAATTATAGTTGGTCGTATGTTTTTAATGCTATGAGCGACTTTTGAATAATTAGTGTAACCTAAATAATTATAAATAATTTAATTTTCATTTATTCACATTTTCTGTTAATATTGTAGTATGTATGTGAGTCTTTATATGAGGTTGTGCATTGTTTGCGTTTATGCATATATCTCTATGTGTGTGTATGTTGATTATACATATATAGTTTCGGAAGTTTCTCAGCCATTAAAACTATATAAAAAAACAAATATTTTAGTCCCAAGTCGTTCGGTTGAAAATCACTCTTTTGTAAGTCAATTTACTTGTTGCAGTCACAATATTAGTTTTCTTCCAAGAATTTACGCTAGTCTTAACGTTATTTAAGGGATCATCAGTTGTTTACCATGAAAAACTGTTTCGGGAATTTAAAAACAAAACGCTATTTAATTTCATGGCTTCCCAGCAGAGTTGATCAGACCCCACTTCCCTTAAAAGACAAGAACAAAAACGTTCCGGATATTAGGTCTAAATTTTGTTCTATATAAATGTTTTGCTAACTTATTTATTTATTAAAAAATGTCTTCCTTACCTGTGTTGTTTGTCTGTGTTTAAGAAAATGTATCCGTTATTTACAAAAATGTTGCTGACTTTTAAAGTGTTCGGACGAATCCATTACACTACTTTTTGGGTGATTTATAGTTTAATGATTTTATTATATTTAGTTTTATATTAAAAATATTTAAAAATTTAAAAATATATATATATACATGTATTATATATATATATATATATATATATATATATATATATATGGGAAAAAAGAAACAATGTTTCAGACAATATGTAAAAATAAAAATGGAATAAAGAATAAGCAATTCAACAACTAACAAAATAACTCAAAAACTCATCTTGTAAAGTTCCACCGAGATATTTCGGTCGTGGATTAACTGATCGAAAATGGTCGTATCCACGACCGAAATATCTCGGTGGAACTTTACAAGATGAGTTTTTGAGTTATTTTGTTAGTTGTTGAATTGCTTATTCTTTATTCCATTTTTATTTTTATATATATATATATATATATATATATATATATATATATATATATATATATATATATATATATATATATATATATATGTGGGGGGTGTATTTCCTATGACGGCAGTTTTTTAAGATATGTATGTATTTTTAGTTTTTCTAAACTTCTTCAAATATTTTTATAACTCCTTACATTTATTTTTATTTTTATTTTTTATTATTTTCTTTGCTTAAAATATTATATACCTATGTATGTATACTGTATGCATGTACGTATATATATATATATATATATATATATATATATATATATATATATATATATATATATGGGTGTGTATATATGCTTTATAGATATATGTATTTGTATATATTTTTAGTTTTTCTAAACTTCTTTAAATATTTTTATAACACCTCATATTTATTATTATTATTTGTTGTTATTTTTATGTATACTGTGTGCATGCATGTATGTGTATATGTATATATATGTATATATATGTATATATATGTATATATATGTATATATGTTTTATATCTGTGTAGATAAGTATATATATATATATATATATATATATATAAATATACACAGATATAAAACATATATACATATATATATATACATATATTTTTCCCCACAATCTTTGTTTTTCTTTTTCAAATTTTAAATCTATGCCTTTGCCAACTTATCTATCCCAGCAATTTCCTCTGATGATAAGATTTTGATCTTTGAAAAACCGGGCTTAAGGAACACAATAATTGAATAAATTGTCTTTTTGCGGAATATACCTTGCATTGAGTAACTGAATTGAAAAAAGATCTGCCTTTCGCTTTTCTAATTCCTTTTACTCCTTCTACCTATATATATATATATATATATATGTGTGTGTGTGTGTGTGTGTGTGTGTGTGTGTGTGTGTGTAGATCTGTGTCTATGTGTCCATAATTTATTATCTGATATAATTATCGTTCTTTTATTAATTTAAAATCGATTTCGAAGATTTAATTTACAATTAGCCCTTATTTAAAAATAAAATCCGTTTTAAATCCATTCAATTTAGAGTTTGGGATGTCTTCGGATGGGGTGCATGGCAGTTTGATTCTAACATATTCCGATTTAAATAAAGACTATGTTTACCCTTCTTGAGGATTACTATGCCTTAATATACTATATTAAACCTTCTCTAAGATTTGACTTTGGTTTCAAGCTATTTGCTCTTATCAGTGTGGGAAGTGATAATTTCAGAGGGTTGTATGGCACGAACCCAATTTACAGAATCAGCCTAGACTCCGCAAGCTATCACTCTATCCCCCGGCAAATGGGAACTACTACGTGATTCAGGGGAAATTAAGTTCCATTTGTGCCTTGAGAAAACGACAACAGAAGTAGACAATAGAGAGGGTTCAAGGAACGTTGTCGGAACCTTGCCTTAAAGCTGAGTGACAGTCTATCTTCCATCTCCCTGAGAAAGAGATTTCTAATTCTTCCCTGTCTTTATTACCTTTGCTTAGTAATAAACAGAGAGAGAGAGAGAGAAGGAGAGAGAGAGAGAGAGAGAGAGAGAAGGGGAGAGAGGGAGGGATAGAAAGAAAGAGAGTATAAGATGGGAGCGGGAGTTATACATTGAGAGAAGAGAGTGATAGGCAGACTCTTTATAAAAGATGGGTCACTTAGTGCGATCATTGCAATTTACGTCTAATTAAAACAAATAAAATGATTTTTTCAAACATAACCCAATCTCAAAATTAAGGAATATTTATCACTTAGTTTGTGTGATCAAAATATATATTTAAAAAACGTAAAGAAAACAAACGTTGATTAGCTCATTCTTGCCACATCTGGGCTGATGCATCATCCATTAGTCTCTCCCTTTTAGACAAGGTCCAAAAAAGAGTCGCCAACTTAATAGGTCCTTCACTATCCACCAAGCTCCAGCCCCTGTCCCATCGCATCAATGTTGCTTGTTTTGCAAGTACTTCAATGGATTGTGCTCTGATGAGCGTGCTGCTCTGATACCCCCACGACGTAAATTCACTAGACTAATTCGAAAATCTGCCAAATTCCTATCCATACACTGTGGAGGTCCCCAGATGTCGAAGAGCTTTCTACTCCAAAAGCTTCTTTCCTCGTGCTGCTGGACTCTGGAAGTCCCTCTCTGCTCCCTGTTTTCCTGACGGTAGTGACATGCAGAAATGTAAAACTAATATAAACAGACATCTCGCTGCGCAGCTCCCAATTTAGGTTGCCCCCCAAAAGAACTTTCACCATTTTTCTCAGTAGCCCCTTACGTTTACAGTGGCGGCCTACCTTGTTTGGGGTAAACAATGTTAAAAAAATGTTAATGCAAGTTTCTAAATTAAAGTTGCCCCGTATATCTTTATCAGTTCTGTAACCCTAACCCCCCTTCAGTCAAAGGCCGGATAAAGCGGGCAAGGAGGAAGTTTGTGTCAGAGGGTTTAGGGTTAATTGGATTCGCCCTCTTGCTTTTCGCGTTCTAACGTTACTTTCTCACTTTTTTTACTAATGAGCAATCACTTATCAAGGCCAAAAGAAAATGATGAATCGAATGAACAAAATTGGATTACTTATGAAGACAGTTTATGACAGGTATTTGTTGATATTAAATTTGAAAACGACTCTTACGTTAATTTCTTTTTTCGTTTTTTTTGTAAAGAAGGCACTAACATATATACACCTAACGTGATTCGGGATGTCTCCTGATTTTATTACTCATCCTATAAATGATTTATTGGTTAGTTGTTCGGTTTTACGGCATGTCAACCATCGTTGGGTCATTTTATGTCGAAATCGTAGATATGTTTTTATACGATTGGTTTATGCTTAACTTTGTTTTGTATACGTATATTCCGTACATAGCAAAACAATGCTCCCATCGATCGCATATTTTTGCTAGGCTACCGCGTCACCCCTTCTCTCTCCTGTTGTCTGCCCGAGGGTGTTTCTATTTACTTGTCTGGAATTATATAATTGTGAAAAAAAACCCACATACAATACATAGGTGAAGCTAAATAAATTTGTTGGCCTATTAAAATAATTTCCAACCCTATAAATAATGTTTACTTTTTAAAAGTTATTATTATCGTTTATGTTTGAACTCATGTTTTGAAACATTTCTTAAATCATAAATCGATTACGTTATGCCAAAGCAATAATTATTTTGTTAAGGAATATTTTATTACCTATTTGAAAGACAGTGCAAATAGCTCAGTAAGTAGAACGTCAGACTGTGAATCTCAAGGTTTCGGTTTTGATTTCCGATCATGGCATCCAATTTATTTGTTAGGAATTTTTTATTTAATGCAATAATTTACATTTTTAAATAAAGTTAAGATATTTCTTTTAAATATTGTGACTGACAGACATACACACATCAACATATATTATAAGTGGATATTCTGTAAACTATAGTTTTATCCTTAGATGGTACTCTGACATGTTGTAAACTTCAGTTTCTATCCTCAGATGGTGCTCTGACATGTTGTAAACTATAGTTTCATCCTTAGATTGTACCCTGACATGTTGTAAACTATAGTTTCATCTTGAGATGGTACCCTGACATGTTGTAAACTATAGTTTCATCCTTAGATGGTACCCTGACATGTTGTAAACTATAGTTTCATCCTTAGATGCAACTCTTACATGTTGTAAACTATAGTTTTATCCTTAGATGGTACTCTGACATGTTGTAAACTTCAGTTTCTATCCTCAGATGGTGCTCTGACATGTTGTAAACTATAGTTTCATCCTTAGATGGTACCCTGACATGTTGTAAACTATAGTTTCATCCTTAGATGGTACCCTGACATGTTGTAAACTATAGTTTCATCCGTAGATGGAACTCTGATTAGACCTGGGGGTAGTGAAAACTAAGGATGCTGCTGCATGCTTCTCAAACATCCTAAATTACAGCTTCTCTCCGGATACACTTTGTCATATCCAGAACGTTTATAATTGGTTTAAAACAGCGTTTATAAGCGTGTTTAGCCTTGCGTGACCCTAAAATATATATCACATGTCTCAAAGAACTTCTGCGAAAAAAAAACCGAAAGTATCGTAGTTTACGTAGTAAATATGATAGTTAATATGATAGTAAATATGATAGTTAATATGATAGTTAATATGATAGTAAATATGATAGTTAATAATAATATGATAGTTAATATGATAGTTAATATGATAGTAAATATGATAGTTAATAATAATATGATAGTAAATATGATAGTTAATAATAATATGATAGTAAATATGATAGTTAATATGATAGTTAATATATTTTGTTGCATTTTTCGGTAATTCTAATAATGTTTCATACTGTTCGTTTATAATACTTTATTAGGAAGATTTCATTCGCACAAAAAACAATCTAAACGCAAGCATAAAACACCCATAAATAACCAATAACATTGGCTTATGATACAAATCGAACAGAACGAAAACAGATAATTGCTGTAAGCATTGGTTTATCTCACTTGTACTTTCGGAACTCTTAGGGACATTTTGCGAAAATCACGGTTGACAAACGCTGGCTTAGAATATTTTTTCTCCTGGCGCATTACTTATCTCTAGAATCAGCTGTTGGTTTCTCAACGCACTTGATTTCTTCTAAAACATTAAACATTCGGATTAGTCTCGTCTGCCACGTGCCCCTTCATTATTTTACATACGTGCGTCGGTAGTGCAACAGTAGTTTTGGCTGTCGGAAAAGTCACAAAAAAATGTTACTTTATCTTTTTTTTTTAAATTATAAAATCGTTTTCCGTGTTTTATTCCCTTTGTTGTTGTTTTTTTTTCCTTCAAATTTTTCGATCGAACGAATCTTCTTAAGATGCGTCCATTTAATTTGTGCGTTTAGCGATGAAAATTCTATTGATAGACTGACGGACCGACAGAGCCTCTTACAGAAATGACGGGACGCATCTATGAATACAATTGAAACTGGATTCGTCGGGTTTTGTTGACTACAAAGTTTAAGGTACACTATTCGCTATGAGTCATTAGACCAACTGATTATATATTTAGAAAACATAACATACTTTTTCCTCAAGCAATTAAAAACAAAACATTTTTATAAATGTTGACCTTTGTTACCAATTGTTACAACTTTTGATGAAGGCGAAGAATCCGTTTTATTTTTTAAAGTCAAACGAATGTCTTTATTTTATGGACGGGCAATGAAAGTGAAAGCTATTTTGTTTTTAACCCAAAAATGAATATCTTTGTTTGAAAATATCCACCCAAATCAGAGAATTATCAGATCTTAATGAAATGTTCAGTATTTATTAATAAATAAATGAATATGAATATAAGTATTTAATAAATAAATGAATATGAATATAAACTATTTATTCTATTAAGAAAGAAAGTTATAGATACCTAAGTCACTTAAATTTCGTCACCCCCTTCATTTCAAGGACGAAATACGTTTATAATACCCATAGTCGAAACACAGTGACCACCTTTACAAAGAGATTACCCCCTGAAGATGTGAATGAAACAATACATTTTAAAAGATTCCTCTCGGTAGAAAATGATACCAAATATCGATAATTAAAAAGTGTTTTAAAAGTTGGGACCTGTAAATATTAACTGCTTTATTTTTTAAATTCTAACTTTCTCGCTTTGTAATTTGCAATTAGTTTCTACTATAGATAAAAAAAAAACGTATTTCGTCTTTGAAGTAAATGCGACATAAAGTGAGTTAAGTGATCTCAAAAGCGTTTCATTAAATAAAATAAATACTTTATATATACATTCATTTATTAATTAATAAATGAATGTATATATATATATATATATATATATATATATATATATATATATATATATATATATTCATTTATTAATTAATAAATAATGAACATTTCATTAAGATCTGATAATTCACTGATTTTTAGTGGGGTTAATTCTATTTGAAGCATGTTTTGTTTTAAATAACTTTCACTTTCATTGCTCATCCTTATCTTATTTAGGTTGTAAACGTCAAAATATGTTTCTGTATCCAAACTTGTTCTGAAATATAACTATTTCTTATTAACCAGGAATGCTAACACGAGTCATTACCAATGATCGCTCATTGGCAAAAAAAGATAGCGTTCCTTGGAATCTGAGTAAGAACAAGTTTTCCCAGATTTCCAGCACTCTCTTTTTCTTTCGATCACCTTCGCAAATCACTTTGCGTTCTCGCAACAGCAGTTTACCATTAAGTTTTTGTTGATATCGATCGTTGGTTTCGGATAAATATCTTCTTAGATTTTGCGTTAATCTTTTATGTAGGGTCGTGATTAAGAACAAGCACACATAGATTCCGTGCTTTATAGTTTTTTTTATTATGATTAATGTCGTTTTCATTAATTTTTTATCTCCCTTCTACAATTTCCAGAAGTTTTTATCATGTGTTTCAGCCATTCTGCATTTCTGTTGTGGTATTGTCATTTTCCCCATATATTGCCGCAGAGTTGTCTTTTTTCTAACGAATCCGGTTGTTTGGTTTTTGTTCTTACGCCGTTTACGTTTTGGTAAAACTTGCTTTTATTGATTTCAAAAGTCCTATTTTGTTTGTATTATTCGGATTTGCATCCATTTCCTCTTAGTCTTCCCTCCTTTGACAGTGTCTTTTGTTTTAGTTCTTCATGTTTCTTGTTTAGCCTTTTTATTCTTGTAAGCTCTGTAAGGCTTTTATCGTTTTCTGCTCTCCTTAACCGTATTCACAGCTTGCGCCAAAGGAAAGAAGGTAGCGAGAAGGAAACCATCCTAAGCAACTACAGACCGATAATTTGCCTACCAGTATTGTGGAAATGTTAATGGTACAACTGTGCTAACAGATCTACCACTCCCTTAATAAATGTGGACTACTCTCTGGGGAAGGGAAATGCTGACAAGATAGAAAGATGAGCAGCTATACATCGACCAAAACATGTTAAAGGAGATAAAAAGCAGAGAAAGAACGTAGCTATGGCATGGATCAACCCCCAAGAATGACTAAGGATTTACTAAATATCAACTTTATAAAGAAAACACTAGAAACATGGAGACTGGAACTGACGGCTGGAGGGAAACAGCTGACAAAGATAGGAATACAGAGAGGTATTTTCTAGGGAGACTTTCTGTCAACACCACTTTTTATCCTAGTCATGATGCCACTCAACAAAATACTCAGGAGGTACAATGCCAGATACATATTCACACACACATAGACACACTGACACACAGACACACACACAAATAAACCATCTCATGTGTATGAACGACCTGAAGCTATTTGCAAAAACAAAAGGAACTAGAAAATATAATAAATACATTCAGAAATTGAAACGTGTGCACTACTTGAGATGAATAAGGGAAAACTCGAAACAGCAGAGGATAAACAACTGCCCAACTGAGAAACGACGAAGGAACTTGGCAAACATGATATCTATAAATATCTGGGAGTTCTGGAAACGAACGCCGTCAAATCAACCGAAATGAAAGAGAGGATTGGAAGAGAAGAACAAGAAAACTACTTGAAACCGGCACTCGGAATGAGGCAATATGATTTGCAACGATCCTAGGGAGACTTATTGTCACTCAAATTGCAGAAAACACCACTGGTTATTGTGACCAACTCTACGTAAAAAGGGGGGGAAAGGGAATACGTCTGGTACGTATAGAAGATTGTGTAGATTGCACAAAGAAAAACTAGAAAAATACATGATCTAAAATACAGAGAGGCTGATTACTGCTGCCAAAATAAGCAGCATTAGGAGCAGCTAAACGGGAATAAAAAAAAGACAATAAAATAAAAATGGGAAGAGAAAAAGCTTCATGAATGATTTATAAGACTGACGAGAAAAGAGACGCACGAAAACATCTGGACATGTGAAAAAGGCAGTTTACCAGAGAAACGGAATCGCTACTGACAACCACACGAAACACTGCGATTAGAACGAACTATATAAAAGCCAACAAATACCTGTTAACAAATATTTGCAAAGCCGTCCCCTGAAGTAATCAAACCGTGACTATTTCGTCCATCGTTCTCAATCCTCTCGTAGTACTGTTTAACTATCCAACTGGCAATCTCATTAACCTTTATTTTATTTACCTCCCCAGGAGGTTAGGCACAAGGTCAGTTTTATCTTACTCCCAAAAGGTAAGATGTGACACAAGGTCGGGAAAGTGGGACTTGAAAAGCCAGCGCCCGAGAAGGT
>OY744530.1:110859560-110922060 GCA_963556195.1 Sepiola atlantica | reverse complement strand
TGATGGCCTTCTTCACTTGGTCATTTTTTTGCTGTTTCTTAGCCGTTAAGAGTCGCGTTTAACAGGTGATACCAGTTTTACTCTCAACAGCCAGGAAAACGCAAAAGATGACCCAGTGTGAGTAAATTCAATCCAAATCTCAACAGCCACAAAAAGAAAAAGAAAGAAAGTTGTTAACTTTTACTGAATACACACCTTTCTACGGAACTAAAGAGTTATCACTTATCAAGACCCAAAGACTACTCGAGGATAAAGGTTAATGAGTGTCAACTGGTGGACGGGGTGACAACACCGTAATGATTTGTAATGATGGTGGAAGCTTGGCAACATTTGATTATTTAGGAGGACGGCTTAACAAGAATTTGTTTACATTGGACTTGAAAAAGACAATGTTGTAGTCAGATGAGAAGCAGCCCCGCTGTATTGAGTTTCATAGACGGGTAGTTCGAGGAAAGAAACTTTGCTCATGGAAGTTTTGTTTAGTTTTAGGCACAGAGATTTGCTAAAGACATGAGTGGGAATACAGCTCGGCAAAACCTGCACACTTTTGCTGTTGTCTGTGAAACCGCTGTTCTCTCTGGCGAGCCACCCGTTTGTTGATGGTCACCACAGGAAGTGACCCTACCCGTAAAGAAGATATGGACTTCCGTTCAATGTTTACCCCCATAGATCTGCAGTATTCCGCCTATGCCCATGCATATTAACAGACTAAAGTAAATATTACTAACAAATAAGGAACACATAATATCCGAATTTAGTTTATAAACAAGAAATTATTTCAAAGTGTAGTATCTGTTCCGATGGATACTGCACCCCATAGACTGGTATTGTCTTCGCCTTCGGGGCTTGATTTACGCCGGTCTATGAGTCTATCCTGTGCAGTTTTAGGAGGTCCACCCTCCCAGGCTTCGCCTCCCCTCTTTGGGGAGGAGTAAGTTTATTGCTTACTGTCTGAGGCGCCCCTACCGGGGAATGCCGACGGGGCTGCCCAGGCAATTTTTTAAAGTCTCCTAAGTACTCTTCCTCTAGAGTGCTGACTTCTAAACTCCCACTTTCCGACCTTGTGTCACATTCTGCTCCGTGGGAAGTAGATAAATAGGGACTTCCTTTCTTGGCCTTTTGGCTAAGATCAAAGTGTAGTATCTGTTCCGATGGATACTGTATTCCATAGACCGGTATTGTCATGGCCTTCGGGGCTTGATTTACGCCGGTCTGAGGTACTGTCCTGTGCAGTTCTAGGAGGTCCAACCTCCCAAGCTTTGCCTCCCCTCTTTGGGGAGGAGTAAGTTTATTGCTTACTGCCTGAGGCGCCCCTACCGGGGAATGCTGACGGGGCTGCCCGGGCATTTTTGTAGGCCAGAGTGCTCACCTTCTCGGGCGCTGGCTTTTCAAGACCCACTTTCCCGACCCGACCTTGGGTCACATCTTACCTTGTGGGAGTAAGATAAAACTGGCCTTGTGCCTAACCTCTTGGCGAGGTAACTAAATTATAAACAAGAAATTATTTCGAAATTGCATTTTAAACGCTTCAAAATAACATTAGAATTTTCCACATATTTGTTTTTATTAAATATACTATCAGGAAGACCCGATGTTGCTCGGGATTTATTGAGGAACATTATGACCATTCTTACTTTGCCTATAACACCATATTTCTTTTATTTTTACTGCCGTACCTCACCCTCGCCAGACGTTTCGTCGGATAAAAAATTGAAAAAAAAAACCCCTCTGAATTAGTATCTTATACATATGGTTTAAATTTTATTAAAATCGGATATACGTATTTGAAGTTTTAATTATGTTCTGGTCCATACGAGGTAACTGCTACACCTCCCACAGAGGGAGCACATAGACATTCGGCACATTGGGGAGGGGCGTAGTGATTCTGGACCACTTCGATTGTCTTCCTAGGAAAATTTAATACATATGATTTAAATTTCATCAAAGTGGGATATATTTGAACGCTTCCATCTTTTCTGGTTGGAATTAATGTTTATTAGCCAAAGTCAAGTATTATAGTACGTGTGTGAGTCTAGATAAAAGATAAAACTACTTCTCGGCAACTAATATTCTAGAAAAGAACTGACTCCGGGCTATAGAATAAACACGAGTATCAGTTCAAAGATGCGTCCACGTTTCAGTGGTCAAATGTTTTCGAGTGGATGTGGGGGGGGGGGCTCTATTGTTTAACATTTTAAGAATAAATCCCTTGATAAAGAGTCTGAAATAATTGAAATTTAATCAAATTTTGGTGGGACTCCACATGATTCACTTATCCTCTCATTTCGTTTCTAGCGAATCTTTAAAAAATATTTATTCATTGGATTAATGCAATAAACACTGCAAAGAACTTACTTTTCTTCCTCCGTGTACTTAAAGCCAAGCGAAACTTCCATGAACAGAGTTTATTTCCAATAACTTCTCACCTGTCGAGACGTTAAGTAATTAAACGTTACCCGTGTCGCCCATCGTTCTCAATTCTCGCATAGTACTGTCTCATCACAAAACCGACGATCTCATCAACCCTCATCCTCGAGTGGCTTTTGGCCCTGATAAGTGGTGACCCATTAGAATAAAAAATGTACTAAATATTAAAATTATCGGAAAAACAATTTGTTTTAATAATGTTAATTTTTTAGGAGAGTGTTTTGTTTTCAAAGTCTTTCTTTTTCTTTCATATTTTTGTCTTAGCAAGTGTGTAATGTTATGCTTTCGTCGGGGTTTGTGTTATTTTACGGCATATCAACACTTTTCCATTTATTTAATCCAATCACCTTCATAAATATTTTTATGCTTTGAAATCATCAAATATTTAGTTATGGTGTACATTTTTGTTCAATTAGTTTTATGACATTACATTATTATTTTAATTTTATGACTTTGTTATTATTTTTATTAGTTTTATGACATTATGTTATTATTTTAATTAGTTTTATGACATTATGTTATTATTTTAATTTTATGACATTGTTATTATTTTTATTAGTTTTATGACATTATGTTATTATTTTAATTAGTTTTATGACATTATGTTATTATTTTAATTTTATGACATTGTTATTATTTTTATTAGTTTTATGACATTATGTTATTATTTTAATTAGTTTTATGACATTATGTTATTATTTTAATTTTATGACATTGTTATTATTTTTATTAGTTTTATGACATTATGTTGTTATTTTAATTAGTTTTACGACATCATGTTATTATTTTAATTTATGACATTGCTATTATTTGTATTAGTTTTATGACATTATGTTATTATTTTAATTAGTTTTATGACATTATGTTATTGTTTTAATTTTATGACATTGCTATTATCTGTATTAGTTTTATGACATTAGGTTATTATTTTAATTAGTTTTATGACATTATGTTATTATTTTAATTTTATGACATTGCTATTATTTGTATTAGTTTTATGACATTAGGTTATTATTTTAATTAGTTTTACGACTTTATGTTATTATTTTAATTTTATGACTTTGTTATTATTTTTATTAGTTTTATGACATTATGTTATTATTTTAATTAGTTTTACGACCTTATGTTATTATTTTAATTTTATGACATTGTTATTATTCTTATTAGTTTTATGACATTATGTTATTATTTTAATTAGTTGATGACAGTGTTATTAGATTAATTACATTATAGCATTGTTATTATTTTAATTAGTTTCATGAAGTTATGTTATCATTTTAATTAGTGTTTAACATGGTGTTATTATTTTTCACGTCACATGAAGCATGTTTGTTTCCTATAAGGCTTTTGCTATATACTTTAATAACAAAAATTAAATGCTTAAATATATCTTAGTGCTGGGATAAAATTATGTTTTAAAAATAAATGATGTTTTCATTGTTATAATTAGCCGTAATTTATAATTAACTAACAAGTCACCATCTCTCTCTAAGATATGTAGTTCTCTCTCCCTACCCGACTACAAGTTGATTCAATCACTCTCTAAGATTTCTTAATATTTCTGTGAGCAATTAGTAAAAATAGTCACTCTCTTTTTACAAGCGCCGTCATTAAATTGGCATATCTGTGGCAGTACACACCACAAACACGTATGTAAATAAAATGTCCAAATAAATACTTCTAAATAATAATAGGGAACACTACTTGGCATTGCAAGTGAATAATCACTGATAATGACTCGTGTTAAAACTTTTAATGAGTAAATAATTGAAGAGGTCGAACGCAAAACGCGATAAATCCAATTCGTTTAAATTGAGACCTTAAACAATAAAAACATGAATATGTTAAATCTAGACTTCGAACAGTAGCGGATTTTAATTGAAATCAAAATGAAATTATTTCGGTATCATATTATGTAACACATAGTTTTTGGGTGTCATCGAGTATTGAAATGCATAACTTTTCGTAGGGACAGCTTCGTGATTTTGAAAATGGCGTTTATCGCGTTTTGCATTAGAACTCTTCAATTATTCCCCTAGGATTATAACAGATGAAATAACAACGAGAATAAATTATATTTTTTCTCATGAGATAGTAATCATTCCTAAAAATATTTTAGCTTAATCTATTAGAAAAGTAAAATTATATGTAATGAACATTTTACCTATATACCAAAAAATAATTAATTTGTATTAATAAAAAAATAGCTGATGCTTATCTATATATTAACACAATAGGGTGTGTGTTTGTGTGTCACGCTTACATCAAAAGCAACGACTTTCCGAATCTTTGTATGCTACTCATGAATTGGAGCAATATTTAATTTAATCTAAAGCATTTACAAAGTAAGGTTTAGTCGTCGAAATATTACCTTCACTAGAAATATTGTATATAAAGAAGTTTTGTAAATTGTTTCAGGTATTGTTGATTTTTTTAAAACAAGTATACAAGTTAAATCTTATATTTTATTCAAACATGTATAGGTTAGGGAACAAGATAATTAGTATTGAAAACATCATTTCGTGTAATTTACACGGGTCCCGCTAGTGTAATATTAATAGTTAAATATTGTCATTACTTCAAGGTTATTTCATGAAAATTTATAATTTTGTCATTTTTTATTATTCCAGTCAGAATTAGCCTCAATTTACCCTGTATTGGTAATATTTAGATTTTTTCTCGTGCGGATTATATAATTTCAAATTTAATGTTTAGTACATTACTTTTAATTTCCATAATAGACAGTGCTTCAGTTATACAGAGATGACGAAACTCAGAGTCTGGTTAATAAGATTCCAACTTTTAAATAATTGCCCATTCGATAGAGTATGTAATCTGCCTATTCTTAGGGTAGCAAATAGATTAGGAAAGAGAGGTTAAGTTAATGTATCTCTAATTCTAAAAGGAATTGCTATGTCAATAGATCCTTTGTTTAATCTTTAATACGGTGGATCCAATACGAATAAATCCATTTTACCATTATTGTCGTTATTATTAGTCTTGGATTTAACAATGCATCTAGAAACTACATCATTATTAATGCAATTATTATCATTATTATCAAGTAGGCAGTTATTTTTGTTTTTACAATTGCAATTATTATTTATGTCTCATTAAATATTTTTTTTATTAATATGGTATTTAAAAGAAATTGTATTGTAGTGAAAAGTAATAATATTCTGACCTAAATTGGGGACCGTAGATTATTATATCCTTATAATATTTTTATTTATTTATGACTATAGTATATTTATAGAGATATTTAAATAAATTTTCAATTAGTTAAAGAAATTCTTTAAAGATGTTGGTTTGGACGCTTAATGAAAGTGGCGTGTTAAACAAGGTAAAGTTCTTCTGTTTTTCTATTCTATTTAACTATTTTCTAATTGGGCATTTAATCTCAAATTATTATTTTTTCTCTTATTTTATTTCGAAGTAATGGTTTTGAAACTTTATGATTATTCATTTTATTATGTACCTTTTTATTATTAACACCATGTTTATTTATTTTTAGGTACCTTTTTATTATTAACACCATATTTATTTATTTCATTATCCTATACGATACAATGAGTAAATTTTATCCTGTTTAAATGTAATTTTTATGTTTATAACCAGAATTTAGAAAATAATTATTGTAGGATATTATAGGAACTATTATAGGAAATAATAATAACATAGCTTTCAAAATCCTGTTGATTCAGGGACAAATTTGATATTCTCTTAGAGATATTTGATTTAATAATAGATTTGGGGTTAATATCATGCGTTATAGTATAAAGTTGGATTTTGCGAATGGTAAGTATGTATTGTTGTCGAGATTTAATGTTATATCTACAAAATGTATAAAATTTTAGTTAACAGCAATAGTAATTTTTGAGAATATTGTTTAAAATAATTTATGCAATTGTTTTTTCATATATGCACACGGAAACACCTGCATGATATTAATAAATATCATCTGTGATTTCATTCAATGAATAATAATTAAACAAAATCTGTCGATCTCATTAAAATATCAAAATTATCTGGTATGTTATTTCGTGTCCAATATTTACTAATAAAATAAATCATTGTTTTTCTTACGAAGAAATTAATTCTATTTCTTTAGATTTACGTTTCTTATTAAAAGAATTTCATAGCGGACCTTTTTTTCTTTACTCATTCGTATTATTCTATCTAATATATTTTTTACTAACTTTATATATATATATATAAATATATATATATATATATATATATATATATATATATATATATATATATATATATATGTATATATATATATATATATATATATATATATATATATATATATATATATATATATATATATATAACTTCTTTAGTAAGATGGTGGGGAACCCCCAGCAGAATGCTCGATTAATAGAGAATACAAAATTAAGAGCGTAATATTTATTTTTTGGGAGGGCACAGAAAATTAATACAACATCAGGAGAATTGCAAAATTGATTCCCTAGTATATGAAGCCACTGCCACAAGCAAACCGAGCGGCAGAGCCGAAAAATACATAGGCATCACACAAGGAAGCTTCAAGCAAAGATTGTACGCACACAGGAACACATTTAAATAAAAACAAAAAACAAAGCAAACACGGCACTCGCGATCTGGATATGGCCACTTAAAGACGAAGCGACACCCTTTAACATCAAATGGAAAGTAATAGAGAGAAGACCATTTTTTTCTTCAGCCGTAAATAGATGTCCTCTGTGTGATGCAGAAAAATATCACATATTAAGAGCAATTATTGACCCAAATGCAAACTGTTAAAATGTTAAGGACAAAATTTGTAAAGGATGCATTCATAGGAGACAAGCGCTACTTATAAACTGGACTTACCGGTACACATAAAGGGCTACCAGTAATACCCCCTGCTTAATACATAACCCTATAATTGCCCCACAAAATACCTACTTCTACGACAAGAAATCCTCCCATTTATCACCCCCATAAACATATAAAAATGTGTATACGAATTGATCATTCTTTTTAAGTAAAACTCATTCCCTGCAACAATAGATTTCGGTAACATCTCTACACCAAAACTTAAAACCAGTAAATAATACAACGAAAATATGGAAAATAATTTTTCCAGTTATTAAGAGAAAAACAGCAGGCTTTAAAAATCTCCTAAACAGTATCAATCCACAACATAACCTTATCTCTGGATCAGACTTAATCAGTATACTACTACTACTACTACTACTACTACTACTACTACTACTACTACTACTACTACTACTACTACTGCTACTACTACTACTATTATTATTATTATTATGATTATTATTATTATTATTATTATTATTATGATTATTATTATTATTATTATTATTATTATGATTATTATTATTATGCTTATGATTATTATTATTATGATTATTATGATTATTATTATTATTATTATTATTATTATGATTATTATTATTATTATTATTATGATTATTATTATTATTATTATTATTATTATTATTATTATTATGATTATTATTATTATTATTATTATTATTATTATTATTATTATTATTATGCTTATGATTATTATTATTATTATTATTATTATTATTATGATTATTATTATTATGCTTATGATTATTATTATTATTATTATTATTATTATTATTATTATTATTATTATTATTAATGATTATTATTATTATTATTATAATTATTATTATTATTATGATTATTATTATTATTATTATTATTATTATTATTATTATGATTATTATTATTATGCTTATGATTATTATTATTATTATTATTATTATTATTATCATTATTATTATGATTATTATTATTATTATTATTATTATGCTTATGATTATTATTATTATGATTATTATTATTATTATTATTATTTTTATTATTATTATTATTTACTCACTAGGAGTTATCACACTGGTCATCGTCAGTGGTCGCCCACTGCCGACAACCTGTGGTATTCCCTGGAGTCCGAGTGACAACAAGTCTCCTCAGGCCTCCAGTATGCTCCACCTCTTTTCGTTCATCACCGCTGATGACCTTGCGGTAATCGCAACAGCCACCTACTAACGATTTCCCGCTGATAAGGGCCATCGGTCCCCTCTGGGGCCCGAGTGGCAACAAGCCTTCCCAAGGTCCCAGAGCTGTCCGCGCTCTTCCAGTGGAGGTCTGGTTTGCGCTTTCCCTCCTCGACCCTCTGTCCATAATTTTTGTGGCGTCAGCCTATGCTTGCGCCTCATTCGTGCGGTTGTATTTTCCCCGGTTCTGTTGTTTTGTGCTTCCATGTGTTTGTTCTCCATTCGTTGCTTATGTGGGTTGGTTTCCGCATTCGAGGACATTTCTCAGGATTGTAGCTGTTTTGATCATTACTGTCCTTTGTATGGTCTCAGTTATCCCTTTGATTCCTATTTCTCCTAGTCTTTTCTCCATGTTTTTGGGGACTGTTCCTAGTGCTCCTATGATTATTGGTGTTATACTGACTTTCTTCATGTTCCATATTCCTTTCAATTCTCTGGCAATTATTATTATTATTATTATTATTATTATTATTATTATTATTATTATTATTATTATTATGATTATTATTATTATTATTATTATTATGATTATTATTATTATTATGATTTCCATTATAAGTTTACATATTCATTAGTTAAAAACGTTAAATTCCGAATACAGAATCATTAAGATTTTTTTAGAGTTATCCCCCTTAGATTGATTGCCAGCATACGAGATTCAAATTGGTTTAAATTTTTTAATTTTAAATTTTGATTTTAACCCTTATTTTGGAGTGATAAAACATTTAAAGTCTTTTAATTCAGGCTTTGAATTTAAATTTGATTGTTTTATTCTCTTGGGAGTTTTATTCTTAAACTCACATTCTCTCCTTAGCACTTTCGAGACGATACTAAGTTAACACTTCAAAACATTGAACGCTCCTAATATACGCTCCTAATATACGCTCCTAATATACGCTCCTAATATACGCTCCTAATAAATATTGAATCGCGAGACTTGTATAAAGATATTTTAAAATATTTTTTAAATTTTAAATCTAAACTGTTATAATTTACCTCCGCTTTTCGGACTTTATTAAACTTTGTATTCTCACATTCAATTTCCCCTAACACAAAATTTTAAACAACTATATTTAACACCCCAAAGAAAATAACGTACCCAAACGAGAGTGACACGTAAGTTCCCATTTCTTTACCAGGTAACAACATAAGCTGAAGAGAGCCGTATGGTTAACGCCTTCTGAGCTTGAAACCAATGGTACTGATGTTATACTAATTTTCTGTACCATATATATATATATATATATATATATATATATATATATATATATATATATATATTACTTTATTCTATTTTAATTATTATATTTTATATTTTATATTAATATTTTGTTTTTTATGACATTATTGCTTTTTGATTTTGATTCTTAACGGTCCCAACCACGTGACTTTCCAAATTTAAATTTTAAATTTCTTTTCTTTTTTCTCCATTTCATTCTTTCAAAATATGATCTACGGTTAAGATCGGATTCTAACTCTGCCTGATGAGATATCAGTTTATAATAGCTGTTGATCGATAACATCGACATGCCACTGTCGCAGATTTTGTCCATGTCTGTGTAAATAAAAATAATCATATATATATATATATATATATATATATATATATATATATATATATATATATATATATATATATATATATATAAAGTTAGGTATGCGTATATGTTTATATATTTGTCTGAACAGGAGTCACTCCTAAACAAATTACCCGAGCATTATGAATTTTAGAACAGTAAGGGATTCAAATGTGGGCTATATTTAGTTTAATTTAGTTTTATATCATGGGAGTAAAGAGCAGGTGGAAGCCGTTGGTCAAAATTCAGATAACTTCGAGTTTTGTGAAATTCTTACAATAGTTATAAGACATTAATTAATAAATGTTTCTCAAATTTCAGGGTATTTTTTTGAGTATTTTAAAGGGCTTTTAGCTGGCATAATATGAATATAACATCCCATTGTAAAATTAACATATTGATATATTGAATTTAATCCGTAGTCATTAAACACCAACTAAACAAGATTCCTTGAATTCCAATTTCTTAGTAAGACGTTCTTTGCATGAAACTAAATTAAATTAATATAGACCACATTTTACACCTTGCACTCAGCAGTTTTGTTGCTGAATTCATAATTATCGGTTTATTAGTTATGGGGTGTATTATGTACATATACACATACCTAATACAGAACAGTTTTGCACCATTTTCATGTCCTTTTCCGAATATTTAAACCTTATGTCTAGAATCCTTATTCCAATTGTGACCAAAACCCATTACATTATTTTGATCCTAGAAAATGTCTAAAATTTAAGGCGTAAGTTTAATGAGTCTTAAGAAGGAATTGAAATTTATACTTAATTTTTGTCCAATGACTATGGATCAAATTTAATGCAAATCTGAAATATTTCAGTTTTCACATGGGAAGTTGTGCTCATATTATTCCATCTAAAATCCATTAAAATACTCCAAATAAACGGAAATTTGGGAAATATTTATTTATTTCACGAAGGGTTTCCACCCCCTTTTCCGTAAAACTAACTTAAACTAAATACCGCCCACTTTCAGACCCCTTCTGCCTAGCAATTGTGCTCCAAAATTCGTAATTAGCGTTTAATTAGTTTAGGAGTAAATCCTGTAGATACAAATAAACATACCTAATTACTAAACATTAAATATATCTAAATATATATTTACGTATTATTATTTTTCTTTAATTTGCTGTTTCTTATGTATTTCCATTGCTGTTGTCATTTTTGGTCTGACTGATGGAGTAATATATCATTGCATAAGGGGAGGTTATGTCTCTAATATTGTCAGAATATATGTTTTTTGTTGTTGTAAAGAGCGCTGGTGAAGAGACGGTTTGGAGTCACTAAAGTATAATACAAAATATTTTTTTCTAATTGTCTTGGAAACGATCGTACGCCAAATAATCGTTGTGTTTGAATTCATGGGACTGATATAGATAATGTTCTAATTTTGTTGATCTCAACTCAATATATATATATATATATATATATATATATATATATATATATATATATATATATATATATATATATATATATATATATATATATATATATATATATATATATATATTAGTTTTGTAGTATTCTCTACACAGTCGGAGAAGAAAAAAAACAAACTTTTCTTTTTTCTTCTGGTTTATTTATTTTTGGCAAAGGGATGTCTTTTCCCGAAATATCAAATAGTGATTTTTAATCACCCGGACATCACACGAACAGCTAAAAACACTCTTGCTGTTATGTAAGATTTTAGAAAAAAAGGAAAAATAAATAGTAAGTTATATTTCGTATTCGATTTATTGTTATTGTTTTTGTTCCTTACAACTTGCATCTTACCCGGAACTTGCATTGCCCACAGCCTTTCAAAAACTTACTAATATATATATATATATATATATATATATATATATATATATATATATATATATATATATATATAAAAAGTAATCCAACAAAAGATATAAGCGTCAACTAATATCTTATAATTAGTGAAACATCCGGATAAAACCTGAAGCTTAATATACTGGATAGAGCATTAATATTATAATATAAAATGAAGTAATAAAATAAGGTGTCAATCAAATTTTATTAGAATTCAAAGTTCAAGCAAAGTATCCTTAAGTCCTTAGCTCATGAGTTTTCAAAGATAATTCTTCTCTTCAGAGGACCATTACCGCAGTTATACTACTACAGGTAATAAAATTACGCTTTGAAAATATATAAAATTATATACACAAATACATAAAAATACATAACATCAAAACATATCAACCCAAAAATATACTTTTTGTTGAATCCATACAGTCCATCCAGGTCATACATATTGAGAACCATAATCAGGAAAGACATTACTCCAAGTTACAAACAGCAGTCCAATTTATTACCTGTAGTAGTATAACTGCAGTAATGGTACTCTGAAAAGAAGAATTATCTTTGAAAACTCATGAGCTAAGGACTTAAGGATACTTTGCTTGAACTTTGAATTCTAATAAAATTTGATTGACACCTTATTTTATTACTTCATTTTATATTATAATATATATATATATATATATATATATATATATATATATATATATATATGATTATTCTTATTTACACAGAAATGTACAAAATCTGCGACACTGGCATGTCGATGTTATCCATCAACAGTTATTATAAACTGAGATCTCATCAGGCAGAGTTAGAATCCGATCTTAACCTTAGATCCTATTTGGAAAGAATGAAATGGACCAAACAAGAAAAAGAAAAAAAATTTTAAATGTCAAAATTTGGGAAGTCACGTGGCTGGGACCGTTAAGAATCAAACTGTTAAAATCAAAATCAAAATTAAAAAAATAATAATAAAAAATAATAAAAAAATAATAAAAAATATTAATATAAAATGTAATATATAAATTATAAAATATAAAATATACAACATAAAATATAAAATAAAATAAAAAATATATATTTTTTTAAAATTATAAAATTATAGAGTAATAAAATACTAAACACTTAAAAAAAAAGTTTTTCTCAAATTTTTGGTAGCCTCACTTAGACATATATATATATATATATATATATATATATATATATATATATATATATATATATATATATATATATATATATATATATACTTCTTTGTAGAATGGTAGGAAAAATCCCAGCAGAGTGCTCGATTAATTAAGAATTAAAGTTAAAAATTAAGAGCATAATATTTATTTATTCTGGTACAGAAAAATTAGTACAACATTCGTACCGTCGGTTTCAAGCACGGAAGGTCTTACCCATCCGGCTCTCTTCAGCTTCTGTTGTCATCTGTTTTGGAAATGTGAGGTCACATGACACTCTTGTTGGGACGCGTTATTTGCTCAGTGTGTTGTGTGTGTTTGTTTAAATTTGAATTTAGTGTAATAAGACCGTTGAGATTTAAAACACGAGGGAATTCAAGATTAAAGGGAATAAAAAAAGGGGGGTAAAAAATAAAAAAATATATATGAAAAAATATATATATATAAATAAATATAAAAAACATATATATATAAAAAACATTTCAATACTAAGAATAAAAGAATAAAAAAATAAAAAAATAAAAAAAGAGAAAGAGTATAAAAAGGTATAAAAAAGAAGAATAAAAAAAGGGGTTAGAGAATAAAAATGTAGAGAATAAACAAGAGTGAGAGAGAAAGAAAGAATAAAAATGGCAAGAATAAAAAATAAAAAATAAAAATAAAAATAAAAATAAATTAAAAATAAATTTAAAGATTAAAAAATAATAATAATAATAAAGAATAAAATTTAAAAATTTAAAAATTAAAAATTAAAAATTAAAAATTAAAAATTAAAAATTAAAAATTAAAGATTAAAAACAAAAATAAAGAAAGGGTTTCTCTGAAATTCCCGTGAGCCAAATTATGAATTTGTATCATCAGCCGTTATATTTTTGAAGGTATGCGTTCTAAAGAACCGTTAGTGTGTAAAAATCTTATTCCCAGATTGGAGTGATTTTAATGATAAATTCGGGACTAAGGGAGGTAACTAAGTTGGAAATATGAAATATTTGAGTTTGTTAAAATGGGTTTGTAGATTTAGCTAGTGGTTGATGAATAAATTAAATATTTTTGCATTTTTGTATTTTGGTGAAAGTCGAAGTTTTTGCTCTTGGAATTTATGTGGATATAGTTTGTTTAAATGGATTTGTAGAGTAATCTAGTGACTGATAGATAAATTAAATATTTTTGTATTTTTGTGAAGGTCGGAGTTTTTGCTCTTGAAGTTTAAGTGGATATAGGTTGATGAGGTATTTGTTCGTTTTTATTGTGTTTATATTAGTAGAGGGGGGGGGTAGTTAGACATTATGTGAATCGGTCAGACCAGTTTATAAGCAATGCTTGTCTCTTGTGGACACACCCCCTGAATATTTCATCGCGGACATTTAAACAGGCTGTATTCGGATCGATGATGGCCTTTGAAATGTGGTATTTTTCAGCGTCACATAGAGGACATCTGTTTATGGCTGGAGAGAAGGATGGTTTTCTCTCAATTATTTTCCATTTGATGGTGAAGGGTGTATTTTCTTCTTTAAGCTGCCATATTTATTTTTTATACCTTTTTATACTCTTTCTCTTTTTTTATTTTTTTATTCTTTTATTCTTAGTATTGAAATGTTTTTTATATATATATGTTTTTTATATTTATTTATATATATATATTTTTTCATATATATTTTTTTATTTTTTACCCCCCTTTTTTTATTCCCTTTAATCTTGAATTCCCTCGTGTTTTAAATCTCAACGGTCTTATTACACTAAATTCAAATTTAAACAAACACACACAACACACTGAGCAAATAACGCGTCCCAACAAGAGTGTCATGTGACCTCACATTTCCAAAACAGATGACAACAGAAGCTGAAGAGAGCCGGATGGGTAAGACCTTCCGTGCTTGAAACCGACGGTACGAATGTTGTACTAATTTTTCTGTACCAGAATAAATAAATATATATATATATATATATATATATATATATATATATATATATATATATATATATATATATATATGAGAAAGGAAGGATGAGAGTAATCCGACGTAATGGGAAATGAAAAAGGAAAAACCAAGAGATATTCTTTATATATTCATCGACGTTTCGTCTTTATTGTAAGACTTCTTTTTTTTCACTCTTTGCTACTGACTGACTTCTCGCAGCGCTCTTAGTAGCCACGGCTACTACTTTTCCTTATCAACCCATCATGTCAACCCAATATTTTGATGTACTTGCATGACATTTTTCTTAAAATTATCATTTAGAGGAAGTCTTACAATGAAGACGAAACGTTGATGAATATATATATATATATATATATATATATATATATATATATATATATATATATATATATATATATATATATATTTATATATATATATATATAATTTGGAATTTTTGGAAATGTGAAAAAAATAAAAATAAAAGTAATAAAACAAACCATGGTTATTGGAATATAATAAAAAACTGTTCTCTCTCTCTCTCTCTCTCTCTCTCTCTCTCTCTCTCTCTCTCTCTCTATATATATATATATATATATATATATATATATATATATATATATATATATATATATTCATGCAAATAATTGCGTTGTGCCATATATAGTAAGCTATGAAAATATATTTATGGCAATTAAGCTACACAGAGGCTCCGCGTTTAATCCCCGGGGGAATCTTCAGGCTAAAATTCCTGAAGATTCTCCCCGGGGATGCAACGCGGAAGCCTCTGTGTAGCTTAATCGCCATAAATATATTTTCATAGCTTACTACCTAGCTCTACTTACGTATCGAGCACTGTCGAAGTAAATACTGAAAATTGATCCATAAAAAATGATATCTCCTTATAAAATGTTATGTGGATACATGAAATACTAATATATATATATATATATATATATATATATATATATATATATATATATATATATATATAATAATCCAGGTAAAACATCCACAGGGTAGTAATCCGAAGAATTTCAACCGGGTTTATAAAAAGTGCTCAATATCAAATAGATATATAAGATTATTTTTTATTTACACAGACATGTACAAAATCTGCGACACTGGCATGTCGATGTTATCGATCAAAAGTGTCGCAGATTTTGTACATGTCTGTGTAAATAAAAATAATCTTATATATATATATATATATATATATATATATATATATATATATATTCATGCAAATAATTGCGTTGTGCCATAGCATTTCGTTTTATATAATTTCACTTCATAATGAATTTCAACTTTTTTTAAATTTCAGACTGCTGCGTTGTATCATCATGCCAATATCAAACGCTTCCAATATGCTGATCACGTGTTACCAACCGACTCAAGTGGGCAAGGTGTCTACAGAGCGAGAGATCTACAACTTCCTCAATTGTTCCAAGCTGCCGACCTTGATAGCGGCCCTCATCATCTTCCTCAACTGTTTCTGCATCGTCGTCTCACATTTATTCCGGAAACTCTTTTGGTGCACCTCCATCAACAGCTTCTGTGCTCTAACCCTTCCTTCCCTCGTCATAGCGATCCTCTTCTTCCCGTTGAAAAGCTACTTCGTCCTCCACCCGAACTCCCCCATCAGCACCATCGCGGTTTTCCAGCTCTTCACACAAACCGCCTTCGATGGCCTGCAGCTTACCGTCCTCTTGATCACCTTCGATCTCATCATGCTCATCCGAAAGCCGAGCTTGTACGTGAACGTCTGGTACCGGATCGCCGTTACGTGTCAGCTGACGTGCACCTGGTTGATCGACCTTATTTATAACTATATTTATATCGGCGGCATGATGGAATACGAATTGATCAGCCTTTTTAAGTTAAACTCATTCCCTGCAACAATAGATTTCGGTAACATGTCTGTTTTCATCGGAACGGTCAGCATAGTTCTGTGCACCTTTATGCTAATTATATTTTGCAAAAAGCGAAATGATCCTACGGACGTCATTGCACGGAACATTAGCTTTGTTTTCCCGCTGTTTCAAGTGAATTTATTTTTCATTATTTTGCGCTTCATACCCAAAATGGTGAACCGCTATATGAGTGATCCCGTGCTGGGTCCGGATTATTATATATTAAACATATTTGCATTTACGGAATGGTTTTGCCTGATGTTACCACCTGTAATATTGCTATTTAATAGCAATTTCTTTCAATATTGCATGAACAGGCGCCAATGGAATCAATATGAAGAATTGTAATTGATAAGTTATCAAACAATTTGAGTTTTCTTTTTATTTCTTTTTCTTTTTTTCGAATTTTAACATTTTTATTACTAACTTAAATACCCGTCTCTGCCAATAAGATGGTACAATAATCACAAATGAAAATTGGTTTGTTAGCTTAAATACTTTTGGAGTGGACTTTGAAATTCCGACAATATATATATATATATATATATATATATATATATATATATATATATATATATATGAGAAGAGAAGGATGAAGGTAATCCGACGTGATGGGAAAATGAAAAAGGAAAACCAAAAAAATGGATGTTTTTTATGTGTACATCAACGTTTCGTCTTTATTTATAAGACTTCATCAGGATGATAATATAGAGAAAAATGTGATGCAAGTACAAACACATGAATATTTCTCTCCAAATATGATCTGAGGTTAAGATCGGATTCTAACTCTGCCTGATGAGATCTCAGTTTATAGTAACTGTTGATCGATAACATCGACATGCCAGTGTCGCAGATTTTGTACATGTCGGTGTAAATAAAATTATCATATATATATATATATATATATATATATATATATATATATATATATAATAAAGTAAAGAAGATTTCCCCACGAAGCTTCATATGCTAAGATTTCCCACTACTTATATCACTTCTTAATATGTGCTTCCAGAAAATATATCTATCGTGCTAGAAAACTTCTCACGCCTGACAGTATCCTATATCTCTACAAAGCCACCATCCGCCCATGCATGGAGTATTGTTGCCACATCTCGGCTGGTGCACCATCCACTAGTCTCTCCCTCTTAGACGACGTCCAAAAAAGAGTCGATAATCTAATAGGTCCCTCACTATCCACCAAGATCTATCCCCTGTCCTATCGCCGCAATGTTGCAACCTTGTGTTTGTTCTACAAGTACTTCAGTGGAATGTGCTTCGATCAACTTGCTGCTCCGGTGCCCCCTTGACGTAAATACACTTGACCAACCCAACCAGCTAAATCCTATCCATTCACTGTGGAAGTCCCCAGATGTCAGAGAGCTTTCTACTTCAATAGCTTCTTTCCTCGTGCTGCCGGCCTCTGAACCTCCCTGCTCCCTGTTTCATTGACTGTGCCGACATGAAGAAATTTGAAACTAATGTGAACAAGCATCTTGCTGCACATATCCCAATTTAAGATGACCACAAAAACTTTCACTCTAATTGTCAGTAGCTCCTTACGTCTACAGTGACAGCATGCCTTCTTTGGGGTGAACTATGTTGACAAAATTGTGAGTATCTTTCGTCTTCTGTCTAAATTTTATACATTTATTCCGGAATAACTGCTTCTCTGAACTACGTAAGAAAGTGGCAGAGATTTTCAGTCTCTTACAATTATCTACTCCGACGTCCCTCACATTCACTGGAGAATTTCCTTAATATAGTTACTTACGTTTAAACCACCGTTATTATTTCAGTGTTTAACTCCTACTATTTCTTACATACTACACACTAGATTTTAAATATAAGTAACGAACGCTCCCTCAATTTCACTTCCATTCTTCTAGTCGTTCTGACTGTATTCCAGAATAAAAGAATTTCGGATTGGATGTCAGCAAGACCTTCCTGCGTCTGTTCATGTCTTCTATTTCCATAACATTTTATTCTTATATTCTTCACTAGAAACTAAGAAAATTCACTATTTATTCAGAATTACACACTAAATTGTGTTGACCGTTCTGTATGCTATTTCGTATACATATTCCCATATTCGTATACATATTCCCATATTCCAGAATAGAGCGGAATATAGCAATTAACGAACGCCTTTTCAACATGGCGGCTTTCGCGGACGTAAATTATTACGAATTTATACTTTTTAAAGACCACATACTACACTTTGCTGATTTTTGAACAATAAAAACATACATTCCCTTTCGCTGCAAGTCAACTAGTAATTATTTTTTAAATGATCCCTTTTCAACGAACATTTTAAATACATATATATATATATATATATATATATATATATATATATATATATATATATATATATATATGGGTAAAGAAGGATGAAGGTAATCCGACGTAATGGGACATGAAAAAGTAAAAAAAACAAAAAGTTTTCTCTCAGATCTCAATTTCGTCCTCCACGAATCTTAACTTTTTCAACTTACTCTTTCCCTCACATTCTTAACATATCAAGCCGGTCAAACATTCTCACTTTTCAAAATATTTCAAATATTTCACACCTATCACAACAAATCTCCCCTCTCCCCCATTTCCCCTTTCAATCACTTCTCTCGCACTCTCACCCTTCCACAATTCCCACTCTTAAATCCCCTCATTTTTTCAAATCCTCTCTAAAACCGTGACGCTTACCTATCCACCAAAATCACAGAGCCTCCCCCTCCTTTTCTACCCATCTTCCATTCCTCTGCATACCCCCCCTACACACACATCTTCATTCACCATAACCCCTAACCTTCTCGGTCAAATATTCCACCCTCCTCTTTCCCCACCCTCCACTCCTTCACTCACTGCCACCCACATTACTCCCGCTAACCCCGACCCTCCACTTTTTCACTTACAACCATCCACAGTATCCCTGCTCACCCCCACCCTTCCACTTTTTTCACTCAGTTTCTTCAACATTTATTTTCATTCGTCGCAACTGACTTCACCAGGTCCGGACGTCGGTCCCTACTGTTTTCCAGTAGTGGCCACTATTTCCTCCCTTCAACCCACCATGTCAACCCTATATGTCCACGTACTTGCATGACATTTTTCTTTATATTATCATCCTGAAGAAGTCTTACAAATAAAGACGAAACGTTGATGAACGCATAAAAACTTCCTTTTTGTTTTTTTCCTTTTTCATGTCCCATATATATATATATATATATATATATATATATATATATATATATATATATATATATGAGAAAAAAAAAACAATTTTTCAGACAATATGTAAAAATAAAAATGGAATAAAGGATAAGCAATTCAACATCTAACAAAAATAAACTCAAAAACTCATGTTGTATAGTTCTGCCGAAATATTTCGGTCGTTAAAATACGGCCATTTTCAATCGGTTGGTAAACTTTATTTCAAAACGGAAAAGTTTTCAAATTTATACAAAGAATGCGATTGGAAGAAAATGTCACGTGCAGAGAACAACAAGAAGGGAGTAGGGACGCGAGGAATGTTATAAAAAGAGAAAGAAAAAGAAGAGGAAGAAGAAGAAAGAGAGACCAATCAACCAGTGTCTTTAGAACGTCAGTTGAAGAAGAAGAAAAAGAAGATTGATTTTTTACGCCAGGAAAAACTTACCCAAAATGGACATTTTGTCTAACTCTGCAATCGTGGGAAGGCAAGCAAATCTGGATTATTTATAGAAATCAAAACTAAAATACAGGAAAACTAAAACGAAATATGTAAACAAGAATATATTTTGAATTTTGTCCAGTGTGTCCGTTTCTCGTTTCTACGGGATTTACGCATTAGACATTGAATTACTTTTTTTTACTATTAATTAAATATTTAAGTGTGTGTGTGTGTGTAATAAGTATTGTCAGAAGGCGATGACAATGCGTTGGTTAAGTGACACCGGCGGTACGTGAAATGGTAAACAACAAAAAATGACAATATTGAGAAATCAATAATTTTCAAATAATTTTATTATATTTACCAATGTTAAGTTCGAACCGTGATTGTAGGATGGTATGTCTTCCTTTTATTTTAATTTTTGAGGGAATCTCTGATCATCAGAAATAAATATATCCACTCGTCGGTGTGTTTTTGTTCGCCAATAGCCTGGGCCGGAAATTACAATGTGTTTAGGTTCGCAGAAACTTTTTTTAAAAATTTTTATGAACGTTAAGGTGTGACTATATTAAATGGTTTTGTGTAGTTAAATATTGTTAAATAATTTTGCAGTGATTATTATTATTATTATTATTATTATTATTATTATTATTATTATTATTATTATTATTATTATTATTATTATTATTATTATTATTATTATTATTATTATTATTATTATTATTATTATTATGTGTAGTGTTTAGAAGTGTTCTATTTAATTATTATTGTTGGGGTAATGTGTGTGGTATGTTACGTTGCGTGCGTCCGATGGAGGAGGAGAGGTAACTCGAATGGATTAAGCTTAGTATAAGCACACATGACAAGCATCACCTACACACTATAACAAACGATTATCTACTGCACTATGCATAAATATTATAAAGAAACAAGAGAAATACATAATAGAACTTACGGGTACCTTTTACAATAATCTGCAGAGTAAAAACGCTATAAAAACAAATATACAACAAATAAAAGTAACTGCAGCCGATAAAAGTTATTTTCCAACTTATCTGTGACATTTGTTTGTATTTTTAAGCCGTTTAAACTGCTATTTATTAGAAATCAATATTTTTGTCACACGAACATTAGACAAGCGATGGGGGGGGTCATAACGAGGTAAGGCCATTTTGTTTTTATAAAAATACGTGCCAAAAAAAAAAACAAGAATTTTTTAAAAATATCTAATAAAAACCCATTTATAGTACGTAAAAATACAAACAAATTTCATAGGTAAGTAGGAAAATATCTATTCTCGACGTAGGCCACCGTCACTTGTTGCATATTTATTTTTTACCCCGTTCTCGTTCGTTTTTTGGACCCCGTTGGCGACTCTGCGGATTATTGTAAAAGATACCCGAACTTACTTTGACCCATGGGTCCGTAGATTGACGCTGGTGCATGCACACCCATTTACACAAGAAAAAAAAGATAGACACACCACCCTACAATCACGGTTCGAACTTAACACTGGTAAATATTATAAATTATTTGAAAATTATTGATTTCTCAATATTGTCATTTTTCTTTGTTCACCATTTCACGTACCAAAAAAAAAAAATATTACGCTTTTAATTTTAATTCTCAATTAATCGAGCACTCTGCTGGGATTTTTCCTGCTATATTGCAAAGAAGTTATATATATATATATATATATATATATATATATATATATATATATATATATATATATATATATATATATATATATATATATAATGCTATTTGAAACTTAAGCGTGATTACCTACGAAAATTATATTTCAAACTTGGGCGTGGAAGACATAGGAAAATGTTATTTCAAGCATAAGTGTGACAGACCTACGACAACACTGTTTTAACCTTTAAGATGACAGCCTTACGACAATTCTATTTCAAACTTTAGTGTGACAGACCTACGAAAATTATATTTAAAACTAAAACGCGAACAGACATACGAAAGTGCTTTTATAAATGTTTGCATGACAGACATACAAAAACGCTATTTCAAACGTAAGTGTGACAGAGCTACGAAAATGCTATTTAACACTTAAGTGTGACAGACATACAAAAATGCTATTTCAAACTTAAGCGTGACAGACCTACGACAATGTTATTTCGAACTTAAGCGTGACTGATAAACGAAAATGCTATTGCAAACGTTGGCGTTATATACGAACGAAAATTATATTTCTTACTTAAATGTTATAGACAGACGATCATTTTCTTTAAAACTTAAACGTAAAATATTTAACAAATTGATTAAGCAACAAAAATGCTATTTTAAATTTAAGCGTGACAGACCGACAGATGGCCGTAGCTTCTTATATGAATGCTTGGACGTATCTATAATGAGATTCGTACATTCAATATGCGCGTTTATCGCTGAAAATTTTTTTTGAAGAACACGAACCAATATTTGCTCTATTTTATTAAAGAAACAGTTTTTTTTAAATCTACTTTTTGTTAATAACGTCATTGAAATTGGGAAAAACGTCATCTTTATTTTATGTATAAGATATAAGCGTGACAACGGATAAACATAATGTATTATATAGATGCTTGGACGTATCTAATGTAAGAAGCGGCCAGTAGATCCGTGCCTTTATCATGAGAAATACTATTTTTAAATTAAAGGTGGTAGACTAATTTTTTTTAATTATGCCTGACAGACAAACAAAACTACTATTTAAAACTTAAATGTTACAGACCTATTAAAATGGCAGTAAAAACTGAAGTGTGACCGACAGACGGACAGAGTTTCTTATAGATATGCTTATAATAAAATGAGTCCATTTGTGACAGACCAACAAAGTATCGATGATAAATTTCGAGAAATAGACCAACTTTACTTTATAATGTAGATTAATTAATCGGACAAAAAAAGGTCTGAAAATAATCTTTTTATGCATTGAGTGTTCAGTTAGGTGAACTTACCTCCCTTGACTCCGATTTAACCAACATGATAACTATCCTTTTAAAGATTCTCCTCTCCAGTAGTCTTATTTTGACGTTGGTGATCGCTTGCAGTGTATTTCTTTATGGTTGTATCATCGTGCGTTGTATGGTGTCAATCGTCCCTTTAATTTCAAATTCTACCAGTCATTTTTTCAAGAATATTGCTAGTGCTTCTAGACTTATTGTATTAGAATAATCTTCTTCATGTTGCATATTGCTCTCAACTGTCTGAATATTCCAATGATTTGCTTAGTTTTTCTGCCTTCTTGATTTTAACCCAGAGATTTGCTGTGACGGCGAAGTCTCAGTCTTGACAGTTTTCTCACGTTTGGTCACATTCTTTCGATGCGTTTGTTTGATACCATTAATATTCGTGCTCAAAGTGAAGACATCTGCATAGTTTCCTGTGGACAGCCTTTCACACGCAGATCTCTCTTTTTTTTTTTTTTTATCTATTTTGGAATAGTTTCCTGCATTCAATTCTTATATGATTTACCGTTTCGTCTTATTTCCACGAAGTCTACATTTAATTGTTTTGTTGAGATTAAAATAATCCTGAAATAAAATTCAATTCTCCCACGTGAGAATGGGGTAACCATGTGCAGATAAAATCATCAAAGATAGATATAGGACGGAAGTCTGAAGAAGGAACACAAAACACAAGGGTGTAATTTCATATCATTTTAGTAAGAAAGAGAAAGTTGGATTGAGTATTTACAGTTTCATAAAGTTCATTTAGGCATTGGTAAATCATAGAGAGGATGGAAGAGAAGATGGTTGCGAAAACGTGGTTCGATAGAACTTATCTGTTTTAGAGTTCTGGTAACGGCGGGAGATCATTCTCTGTGATGCCGTCGTGGGCTGTATCACTGAGAAGACCGCCCGATGTGTTGTTGACTGGAGTGGAGTCGTAGAAAAAGAGTCTGTATAGAGATCGGGTATCGGCGGGAGGTCATTCTCTGTAATGCCGTCGTGGGCTGTATCACTGAGAAGACCAGCCGATGTGTTGTTGACTTGAGCAGAGTCGTAGGAAAAAGAGGGGGGGGGGCCGTATACAAGGGTTTTTAAGGGCTGGCTCACGTGACACCTATACTAAAAAGGGGTTGCAATGCCTGACAGCCAATCCGTGAGGCCCTTAAGGGACATGGCAACAGCCAATCAGTGAGGGGGGCTTTAACAAATTCCAACAGTTTCATTGTTTTGTATATCTGCACTTTTATGTAGTTTGTTCTGATCGCGTAGTTATGTGTATTTATCAGTAGCGATTCGTTAATCTGTTTTAATGTCCTTTTCGTAGCGATGTACCCGTGTGCTCGTGCGTCTCATAAAAATGTAATTCATGTCAAACGTTCAACGGTTGATATTCATTAATTTGTCATCTTTAGTTCTTATTTCACACATGACAGTCTTCTTTTAAGTAAAACAACGATTTCTATCCTCCTCATCTCTACGCAATTGATTTTAGTTTTATCTCAGTCACTTTCTATAAATGTACATTTATTTACCTGCAAATCCATCAAGTTTTACTTTTATAAAAAATCCTAGAACAATACCCGTCCCAGGAAGGGTAAAATAAATTCTTTGAACAGAACAGTTTCGCACGACTTTTATCTCTCCTTACAAACCATATAAGGATACTAAACTTTATGTCTAGAATCCTTTATTCTAATTTTGATTAAAATCCATTACATCATCTTGATTCTAAAAAATGTTTAAACTTTTAAGCTTAAGGGCTCTTAATAAATTTAAATTCAGGGAATCTTGCTTAATTAGCCTCTAATGACTATGGATCAAATTTAATGTAAGTCTGAAATATTTGAATTTTCAAATGGGAGGTTGTGCTCATATTTTTTCCTCCTCTTAAAAGGCCCCTTTAAAATACCCCAAAGAACCTGAAATTTGGGGAATATTTATTAATAGATGTCTTGTTTCCTTGACCTTCTGTCTAATAGCAAAGTGTGGTATCTGTTCTGATACTGCATTTCATCTTTTCTGTTCTTGAATGAAAAATTCTTCTAGACTGAAGCAATTTTTATTTTTGTCCCAATTCAGAGTGCTCCTTTTTGGGGGGAGCAGGATTTTTTTAGATTAAAAACTGACTCTGTCATTGTGGGGAGGTAAGTAAATGGAGACTGTAGAGGTCTGCGTTCGAGTCTGTCCTTCGCCAGCTGATTTGTATCATGGTTTGCCCATCAGAAACACTCGCACGTTAAGCACTTGAAGCCTTCATAAAATCTACCAAATGACATTCAAGACCAAAGATTATATTTATTAGTAGTGGAAATGATGATTAAAGCAATACTGTTTCGTAAAAGAATCGAGAAGTTTCCTTCATCAGGATCATAAAAATGTGAATAAATAAATAAATAGTCCTATTTAAATACAATTTCCTGCACTAGAAGTGGCGAATTTCATAACGCAGTGAGTATTGATTTACTCCTCTCCAGGAGTTAGGCACAAGGCCAGTTGTTATCTTACTCCCACAAGTAAGATGTGACCCATGGTCGGGTCGGGAAATTGGGGTTTGAAAAGCCAGCGCCCGAGGGTGAGCACTCTTGCCATTTAAAAATTGCCTTGGCAGCTCCGTTCGTATTCCCCGGTAGGGGCGTCTCAGACAGTAAGCAATAAACTTACTCCTACCCAAAGAGGGGACGCAAAGCCTGGGAGGGTGGACCTCCTAGAACTGCACAGGACAGACCCATTGACCGGCATAAGTCACGCCCCGAAGGGCAAGACAACACCAGTATGGGGTGCATCCGGATTTTGTATCTCGCCATGCTTAACAACTCTGATGAGTGACAGGGACAATGAAACATATCTCTGGAGATAAATGTATTTTATGTGTGTATATGTTTATACGACTGAACGGAGAATACCAAAGTGTCTCACACTATTACATACGGTAGCTTTTGCCCTGCGAGCTGAGTGTCCAGGGTTTTCGTGAAACCAAAGGTGTCGATAGAAGATCATACTAATGTATAATATCAATTGTAATAAAAAAAATGTGTATGCTATGATCTTGCGCAAGTAATTGGGCACTGTTGTTTCTCCTATAATAAATATAGTGTAGTTACACTAATATATACATATATATATATATATATATATATATATATATATACATATACATATATATATACATATATATATACATATACATATATATATACATATACATATGTATATATATACATATACATATATATACATATACATATATATACATATATATATACATATACATATATATATATATGTATATATATATATATATATATATATATATATATATATATATATATATATATATATAGTCTAAAGAAGCTTTGAGTTATTTTAAACAAAAGAGGATACAAAATAAAGTAAAATGCAGTTTAAAATCCCAGAGAAACTAACTAAATCCAAAATATTGCAGACTTAACATTCGTTGGAAAATTCATAAATAAATAAAAATATAATAGTAAGTAAATAAAATTAAAAAGGGGATTAAATATCTAACAGTGAAACAAAAAAAAAGAAACCTTAACGTAAGCGTCTAATATTAACACGGGGATCATCAGCTGTTTACCATGTAACTGTTTTGGAGATTTAAAAACAGGACAGTTATAATATTCATGGCTCTCCAATGGTACTGATCAAACTACCATTTCCCCAATAATCAAGTGTCGAAATAATTCAGCTTAAAATTTTACTAATATATACATAAATAAATAATAATAAAATAATAATAATATATTACCGTGTGATATGGTAATTTGCATATCAAATAAAATTAATAATAATAATAATAATAATAATAATAATAATAATAATAATAATAATAATACAGAGAGGCATTTTTCAAGGAAACTCTCTATCACCACTATTGTTTATAATAGCCATGATGCCACTCAACTACATACTCAGAAAGTGTGATGCCGGATACAGGTTTACGGACACAGAACAAAGAATAAACCACCTGATGTACATGGATGACCTGAAACTGTTTGCAAAAAACAAAAAAGAACTGGAAAAGCTGATAAATACAACCAGGATATTCAGCCAGGATATCCAAATGGAGTTTGGAATAGAAAAATGTGCACTGCTAGAGATCAAAAGAGGAAAACTGGAGACGACAGAAGGTATAGAACTCCCCAACCAAGAGGAGATGAGGGCGCTAGGAGAACAAGAGAGTTATAAATACCTGGGAGTTCTGGAAGCAGACACAATCAAATATACAGAAATGAAAGAGAAGATTGGAAAAGAATATCTACGAAGAACAAGGAAACTCTTAGAAACTAAACTATATAGCAGAAACCTAGTAAAAGGGATAAACACATGGGCTGTATCACTAATAAGATACTCTGGACCATTCATAGGCTGGACCAAAGAAGAACTCAGGCACCTTGACCAAAGGACTAGAAAACTAATGACTATGCACAATGCATTGCACCCAAAAGACGATATGGACAGACTCTACATGAAAAGAAATGAAGGAGGTAGAGGACTGGTAAGTATAGAAGACTGTGTGGAAGACACCAAAAAAGAGCTGGAGAAATATGTAACCCAGAACACGGAAAGACTGATCACCACAGCAAGAGACACCAGCCCAACAAACAACTCCGGAAGCACTGAACCCAGAAACAAAAAGACAAGAAAGGAAAAGTGGGAAGAAAAACAACTACATGGACGCTTTATAAGACTCACAAGCGATGAAGCCAATGAAAACAGCTGGGCATGGCTAAGAAAAGGAAACCTGAACAGAGAAACGGAATCTCTGCTGACGGCCGCACAGAACAATGCGATTAGGACAAACTTTATTAAAGCAAAGATAGATAAAACCCAGGAAAACAGTAAATGCCGATTGTGTGGACAAAGAGACGAAATGATAAATCATATAATAAGTGAATGCAGCAAGCTAGCACAAAGGGAATACAAGAACAGACATGACAGCGTGGGGAAAGTAGTACACCGGGAAACGTGCAAACAACTGAATTTCGAATATGCAAAAAAACGGTACAAACACAAACCAGAAACTGTACTAGAAAACGAAAAACACAAAATCATATGGGATATGAATGTACAAACAGACAAACCCATAACAGCAAGGAGACCAGATATGATAATAATCAACAAGAAAGAAAAATCCTGCAAAATCGTAGACTTTGTCGTTCCAGCAGACCACAGAGTGAAGATCAAAGAGACAGAAAAAAGAAGCAAATATACTGAACTTGCCAGAGAATTGAAAGGAATATGGAACATGAAGAAAGTCAGTATAACACCAATAATCATAGGAGCACTAGGAACAGTCCCCAAAAACATGGAGAAAAGACTAGGAGAAATAGGAATCAAAGGGATAACTGAGACCATACAAAGGACAGTAATGATCAAAACAGCTACAATCCTGAGAAATGTTCTTGAATGCGGAAACCAACCCACATAAGCAACGAATGGAAACAAACACATGGAAGCACAAGACAACAGAACCGGGGAAAATACAACCGCACGAGAGAGGCGCAAGCATAGGCTGATGCCACGAAAATTATGGACAGAGGGTCGAGGAGGGAAAGCGCAAACCAGACCTCCACTGGAAGAACGCGGACAGCTCTGGGACCTTGGGGAGGCTAGTTGCCACTCGGCCCCCAGAGGGGACCAATGGCCCTTATCAGCGGGAAATCGGTGGTAGGTGGCTGTTGCAATACCGCAAGGTCATCAGCGGTGATGAACGAAAAGAGGTGGAGCATACTGGAAGTCTGAGGAAACTTGTTGTCACTCAGACTCCAGGGAATACCACAGGTTGTTGGCAGTGGGCGATCACTGACGATGACCAGTGTGATAACTCCTAGTGAGTAAATAATAATAATAATAATAATAATAATAATAATAATAATAATAATAATAATAATAATAATACTATTCAAACACTACACCCAAGAACCATTCTGCGATATGGTAGCTAGCAATAAAATTGTATAGGAATTAAAGTTGCATTTAAAATAAAATAAAAAAGAAAAAAAGAAAAGAAAAAGAAAACAGCTTAAGTACCTTAGGTACCAGAAAGGCAAGTAGATAAGAGGACGGAAACCTAGCCATACAGATCTAAATACCCAATATATAGTCTAAAGAAGCTTTGAGTTATTTTAAACAAAAAAGGATACAAAAAAAAAGTTAAATGCAGTTTAAAATCTTAGAGAAACTATATATATATATATATATATATATATATATATATATATATATATATATATATGTTAATGTTGAAAGAAGGAAGGGTATATCAGCGCTTGCAGAGACCTAAGAGTGAACAGCAAAAAGAAGGCCGGACGACCAAGTGATAAAACACTTGAAATCCCTATCAGACTTCTACATTGAAAACGCTAAAAACAAAATCACCAGTATCCTCGACATTAAGTGTTCCGACAGAAATGACTGGAGATCTGTTGTTAAGAGCAGAATGGTAACCACGTTAACGAGTATGCGGTGATGATAATGGTTTCATCCAAAACATTTTTCTTTTAATTTGAACTTTGGAGGTCGCGAATTGCGCAATGGCGGTAGTGTAATTAAAGATGCTGCCACCCGGTGCACGTTGCATCATTTCCTAACTCAATTACGTAATAGATATGGATGCAGACTATGAAATTGGGCCTTTCTATTACTTTTTTTTTCGTTAAAGATATGGATGATCCTAGCGTACAACAATCTATATATGTAAAGCAAAGTTGGATGTACGTGTAGGTATGTGTGTCGCGGCATCACAGTAAAACAGTTGGTCGAAGAGCCAAACTAAGTGCCAATTCAGAATAATCACCTTCGATCCGATGTCCATAATGATGAAAGAAGTCCGTGGACCTTTTTAAAAACTTATTATTCAAAATTAAAAGTACGCAAGAATAATATTAGTAACAAATGTCTCGACATTTTTAGCATTCCCTTTCCAAGTGACCGAACAACATATATCTGGACCTTTTAACTACAACTAAGAATTTATATATATATATATATATATATATATATATATATATATATATATATACAGGACCGGCGGCACAGTTATAAAAGTGGGGGCCCGTTTAAACACATGCATATATAACTTCATTTTTGATGACCGTAAAGGGGGGGGGGGGGCAAGTAAAAAAAGTGTGGGGGGGGGCTTGCGCCCCCTCTGCCCCCGGTGCCGCCGTTCATGATATATATATAAGGTTAATACGAATATATATATATATATATATATATATATATACAACAAGGTTAATACAACAAAAGATATAAGCGGCAACTAATATCTTTAATTAGTGAACATCCGGATAAACATGAAGTTCAATATACTGGATAGAGCATTAATAGCATAAGATAAACTGAAAGAATAAAATAAGGTGCGAATCAAATCTTATTACAATTCAAAGTTCAAGCAAAGTAATTGAAAGTCCTTAACCCATGGATTTTCAAAGAAAATTCTTCTCGTCAGAGGATCATTACCGCAGTGGAATTACAGCGAGTAAATAAAACTTTACTTTGAAAACATAAAGATAAAAATATAAAAATATAATAATAATAAACAAAATTAATTATAAAATTAATAATAAAAGAAAAAAAAATATAAAAAAAATAAATATACAACACAAATTGTATCGGCCAATTACTTTGCTTGAACTTTGAATTGTAATAAGATTTGATTCGCACCTTATTTTATTCTTTCATTTCATCTAATGATATATATATATATATATATATATATATATATTGATGCACGTTTGATTAAACAACAGGGACAATTCCTGTTTGTTTCTTTTTTATCCATCTTTTCATGTTGACGGACTAATGATCTAATGTTCTGTTCGAGTGTGAACAGGAACTCGCCAAAAACTGCTAACGTTTTCGACTCCCGTGAGTCTGGGTTAGGCAGGTGAGGAGTTATGCAAACTAAAACTGGTGAATTTATTGAGAAACTCGAAAATAAATTTGTTGACTGTAATTTAAATTCCAACCGATTTTCGTGCAACCCACTTTCTCTCTGCCTTTCTCTCTGCAATCCAAATCGCCTCTCACTGCTTCCCAGCTGTCCTCTTTATTCATATCAGCTGATCTCCACGTATGCAAATCAGACACCACTATAAAAACTTGCACTTATGAAGAGGAGCCCTTCTTTACCCTGCAGACACGACATGCAAAGCACCTCATTCTTTTTCCTGCCTGTGAGTGTTCCTCTTTATTGTCACACTAGATCAATCAGGACCCTCGGACAACAGTCTTTATTATTAATGATAAAAAGGTGTCTATTCACTTCTTTCATGTCTGTTTACAATTATTAGTGTGTGCTCTCTACGTTATCCCAACCTAACATAATTTTCAAATTGAACTAATTACTGGAACATATTGCATTGTTATCAGAATCGGTTTATGACAGTTTAGCGGACCTCAAAAAGGGAGATTATTTCACGATTTTATTTTAAAAAATTATTTTTAATAAGAAATAAGTTGCTAATCATTAGCCGTATTCAGGGTTTCTGTAACATGAGCCACGGCAGAATTATGTAGTAATAATGTGCGGTTAGTCGACGTAAAAATAGGAATTTTGTACTAAAAATTAAGTTAACGTTTTCTGAGTAAGTGAAGTCATGTACAGGAAGTCTCGAGTGAGACGTGACCAATAAGCTGGTATAATCTCTTTCTTGAGTGTACGACGAGTGAAACAGATATGTGAGAGATCTGCTCTTTCGCTTTGTGTTGAATGACTGGGGGTCGACCCACAGCGTATTATGTATGACCAATGTATACTGTAAAGAGAAATGAAACCCAATAGAATTATAGAACCCAAACTTTGAGCTGTTGTTATAAACTCGCTGCCAACACGTATACGAAGCTACACCGTCGTATTATGTAGACTGCTACACACCACTTAGTGTGTGTGAGAGAGAGAGGGGGGGAGAGAAGGAAATAGTGACAGGATCAACACACATCGCGACTATGACTACTACTAATACCAAAAGTTTCATCAACCAAACGCAGATGTTTACGTCATGCGCCGTCTAGACGTGTAACAGTAAAGAGACACAAACATTCGTGACAGTACTGCTACAAATTTATTGTTGATGCCTGCTGACTCGTTCACTCAACAGGACTGGTTTGAACCGAACATCGAGTTACTACGGTTAACACAACACAGTGTCTTGAGAGAAAAATCAGTGAGATAACCACTAAAAATCATTGAGATAACCACTAAAAATCATTGAGATAACCACTACAAATCATTGAGATAACCACTAAAAATCATTGAGATAACCACTAAAAATCATTGAGATAACCACTAAAAATCAGTGAGATAACCACTAAAATCATTGAGATAACCACTAAAATCATTGAGATTACCACTAAAATCATTGAGATAATCACTACAAATCATTGAGATAACAACTAACAATCATTGAGATAACCACTAAAAATCATTGAGATAACCACTAAAAATCAGTGAGATAACCACTAAAAATCATTGAGATAACCACTAAAAATCAGTGAGATAACCACTAAAATCATTGAGATAACCACTAAAAATCCTTGAGATAACCACTAAAAATCATTGAGATAACCACTAAAAATCATTGAGATAACCACTAAAAATCAGTGAGATAACCACTAAAATCATTGAGATAACCACTAAAAATCAGTGAGATAACCACTAAAAATCATTGAGTTAACCACTAAAAATCATTGAGATAACCACTAAAAATCATTGAGATAACCACTAAAATCATTGAGATAACCACTAAAAATCATTGAGATAACCACTAAAAATCATTGAGATAACCACTACAAATCAGTGAGATAACCACTAAATATCATTGAGATAACCACTAAAAATCAGTGAGATAACCACTACAAATCATTGAGATAACCACTACAAATCATTGACATAACCACTAAAATCATTGAGATAACCACTAAAATCATTGAGTTAATCACTAAAAATCATTGAGATTACCACTAAAAATCAGTGAGATAACAACTAACAATCATTGAGATAACCACTAAAAATCAGTGAGATAATCACTAAAAATCATTGAGATAACCACTAAAAATCAGTGAGATAACCACTAAAATCATTGAGATAACCACTAAAATCATTGAGATAACCACTACAAATCATTGAGATAACCACTAAAAATCATTGAGATAACCACTAAAAATCATTGAGTTAACCACTGAAAAATCAGTTAGATAACAACTAACAATCATTGAGATAACCACTAAAAATCCTTGAGATAACCACTACAATTCAATGAGATAACCATTAAAAATCAGTGAGATAACCACTAAAAATCATTGAGATAGCCACTAAAATCATTGAGATAACCACTAAAAATCCTTGAGATAACCACTAAAAATCATTGAGATAACCACTAAAAATCAGTGAGATAACCACGAAAATCATTGAGATAACCACTAAAAATCATTGAGATAACCACTAAAAAGCATTGAGTAAACCACTAAAAATCATTGAGATAACCACTAAAATCAGTGAGATAACCACTAAAAATCATTGAGATAACCACTAAAAATCATTGAGATAACCACTAAAATTCAGTGAGATAACCACTAAAAATCATTGAGATAATCACTAAAAATAATTGTGATAACACCTAAAAATCATTGAGATAACCACTAAAAATCATTGAGATAACCACTAAAAATCAGTCAGATAACCACTAAAAATCATTGAGATAACCACTACAAATCAGTGAGATAACCACTAAAAATCATTGAGATAACCACTAAAAATCAGTGAGATAACCACTACAAATCATTGAGATAACCACTACAAATCATTGACATAACCACTAAAATCATTGAGATAACCACTAAAATCATTGAGATAATCACTACAAATCATTGAGATTACCACTAAAAATCAGTGAGATAATCACTACAAATCATTGAGATAACCACTAAAAATCAGTGAGATAACAACTAACAATCATTGAGATAACCACTAAAAATCATTGAGATAACCACTAAAAATCAGTGAGATAACCACTAAAATCAGTGAGATAACCACTAAAATCATTGAGATAACCACTAAAAATCATTGAGATAACCACTAAAAATCATTGAGATAACCACTAAAAATCATTGAGATTGCCACTAGAAACCATTGAGATAACCACTAAAAATCATTGAGATAACCACTAAAAATCATTGAGATAGCCACTAAAAATCATTGAGATAACCACTAAAATCATTGAGATAACCACTAAAAATCAGTGAGATAACCACTAAAAATCATTGAGATAACCACTAAAAATCATTGAGATAACCACTACAAATCAGTGAGATTACCACTAAAAATCATTGAGATAACCACTAAAAATCAGTGAGATAACCACTACAAATCATTGAGATAACCACTACAAATCATTGACATAACCACTAAAATCATTGAGATAACCACTAAAATCATTGAGATAATCACTACAAATCGTTGAGATTACCACTAAAAATCAGTGAGATAATCACTACAAATCATTGAGATAACCACTAAAAATCAGTGAGATAACAACTAACAATCATTGAGATAACCACTAAAAATCATTGAGATAACCACTAAAAATCAGTGAGATAACCACTAAAATCATTGAGATAACCACTAAAATCATTGAGATAACCACTAAAAATCATTGAGATAACCACTAAAAATCCTTGAGATAACAACTAAAAATCATTGAGATAACCACTAAAAATCATTGAGATTGCCACTAGAAACCATTGAGATAACCACTAAAAATCATTGAGATAACCACTAAAAATCATTGAGATAACCACTAAAAATCATTGAGATAACCACTAAAAATCATTGAGATAACCACTAAAAATCAGTGAGATAACCACTAAAAATCAGTGAGATAACCACTAAAATCATTGAGATAACCACTAAAAATCATTGAGATAACCACTAAAAAGCATTGAGTAAACCACTAAAAATCATTGAGATAACCACTAAAATCAGTGAGATAACCACTAAAAATCATTGAGATAACCACTAAAAATCATTGAGATAACCACTAAAATTCAGTGAGATAACCACTAAAAATCAGTGAGATAACCACTAAAAATAATTGTGATAACACCTAAAAATCATTGAGATAACCACTAAAAATCATTGAGATAACCACTAAAAATCAGTCAGATAACCACTAAAAATCATTGAGATAACCACTACAAATCAGTGAGATAACCACTAAAAATCATTGAGATAACCACTAAAAATCAGTGAGATAACCACTAAAAATCATTGAGATAACCACTACAAATCATTGACATAACCACTAAAATCATTGAGATAACCACTAAAATCATTGAGATAATCACTACAAATCATTGAGATTACCACTAAAAATCAGTGAGATAATCACTACAAATCATTGAGATAACCACTAAAAATCAGTGAGATAACAACTAACAATCATTGAGATAACCACTAAAAATCATTGAGATAACCACTAAAAATCAGTGAGATAACCACTAAAATCATTGAGATAACCACTAAAATCATTGAGATAACCACTAAAAATCATTGAGATAACCACTAAAATCATTGAGATAACCACTAAAAATCATTGAGATAACCACTAAAAATCATTGAGATAACCACTAAAAATCATTGAGATAACCACTACAAATCAGTGAGATTACCACTAAAAATCATTGAGATAACCACTAAAAATCAGTGAGATAACCACTACAAATCATTGAGATAACCACTACAAATCATTGACATAACCACTAAAATCATTGAGATAACCACTAAAATCATTGAGATAATCACTACAAATCATTGAGATTACCACTAAAAATCATTGAGATAATCACTACAAATCATTGAGATAACCACTAAAAATCAGTGAGATAACAACTAACAATCATTGAGATAACCACTAAAAATCATTGAGATAACCACTAAAAATCAGTGAGATAACCACTAAAATCATTGAGATAACCACTAAAATCATTGAGATAACCACTAAAAATCCTTGAGATAACCACTAAAAATCATTGAGGTAACCACTAAAAATCATTGAGATTGCCACTAGAAACCATTGAGATAACCACTAAAAATCATTGAGATAACCACTAAAAATCATTGAGATAATCACTAAAAATCATTGAGATAACCACTAAAAATCATTGAGATAACCACTAAAATCAGTGAGATAACCACTAAAATCATTGAGATAACCACTAAAAATCATTGAGATAACCACTAAAAATCCTTGAGATAACCACTAAAAATCATTGAGATTGCCACTAGAAACCATTGAGATAACCACTAAAAATCATTGAGATAACCACTAAAAATCATTGAGATAACCACTAAAAATCAGTGAGATAACCACTAAAATCGTCGCGTTTACTCCCTTTTCGGATATTACTTCACACATCTTTCTCTACATTATATTTCTAAACACATGGTTCTCGGTCGTATTCCGTCTGCCATTAGGTTGTAGAATCGATTACGCATCCCGCGCGAGGTGGAGGGCACAGTCGCCCTCCACAGCGTTTCACTCTGTCATATCTCTATCTAATAGTTGAATAGCCGAATGCTTCCCCCAACATTTCATAGCAATACATGTCTTGTGTGATACCAAATCGTCTGACCAAGTCAATCACTATGACTTCAATGCAAATAGGCACTGCATTATCCATATTTTCCATTCAATTTCTCTTTAACTATCACCCCTTCACTCATACGCAACGCACCACTGAACAACGAGCCTGCACAACAGTCGGAGACCTCGTGAGATTCCTTACCAAATCACGCAATAACTCCCTCATAAAGCTTGCTATTCTTCTAGCAAACCCACTCTGTGTCCCCTTCTGCCTGTCAATCGGGGATGGGGAGACAAACGAGCACCGCGCCTCCGTGATTAATCAGAGACCTCTACGTGAAGGAATACTGTGAATCTTTCACCAATCTGCCTCCTATGCTTATATTCCCACAAAGTAACGAAATAGTGCACCGCTCCGTGAATCCATCTTCCAAGCGCACTCAGGGCCTGACGCCCCGGTGGAGGTCCCCACACCGCCCTGTCACACCCCATCCACACTCTTATCTCCATCTGTTAGGGGCTCGCCCCACAAAGGTATATTATACATAGAGCAAGTGGGAGAAAATCTCTATATATTAAATTATTTCCACAACCAGATAATGCCGCAGTCCCCACAAATCGTGAAAGCCACAGAATAGAGTTTCGCCTCTCTTTGGGCTCTTCAGTAGGACACATCCGAATTCAGGATTCGCAACTCGAGTCTCTTGCATGCGTAGCGAGTACTCTGCCGCCTGAGCCACCACGCCACATACAAGAACGTCTATTGACTAACACAGATATCAACCAATTAATAAAGAAACACTCGGAACAGAAAACATAACTACATTCACAACAATCAAATTATCAGATGAAAAGGTGCTTTTGTGGTTTGTGTGGGCTACAGCGTTGTTTGATTGTGCAAATAATTATATATATATAATATGAAACTAAAAGTATACTTTTAGAGGATAGAACCTATAGTGAAATGTTTTAAGCTCAATATACGAGATAGAGCATTTACAAACATTCGTACATCTTCTTTCATTGATCCTTATATATATATATATATATATATATATATATATATATATATATATATATATATATATATATATATGTAATCATCTCAACAATCAGACAACGCTGTAGCTCACACAAATTACGAAAGCACCTTTTCATTTGATAATTTGGTTGTTGTGAAAATTTAGTTATATATATATATATATGTAGTTATATATATATGTATGTATATATATATATGTAGTTATATATATATATATATATATATATATATATATATATATATATATATATATATATAGTTATAAAATATGAAACTAAAAGTATACTTTTAGAGGATAGAACTTATAGTGAAATGGTTTAAACTCAATATACGAGCAATTATAATGTAGTTATGTTTATATATATATATATATATATATATATATATATATATAAGATATAACCTTGGTCGGCCTGCTGCCGGATACTTGATGTTATTGTCTTTGCTGCCTTTTTCTTCACGTCTATTCCATGTCCTCCTGAATTATCAGAATTTTTCAGATCTCGCCATTTGCACATCCTCAAGGTTTTTAAAAGCCTCTCATCGTTTTTTCTTCTGCCTTTGGATTGCATGAGTTGTTTCTACAAACAAGTCAACTATATATTTCTATTCATAGCTAAATGACTGACGGTTAAACTTTCGAACTGTAATTTTTGTTCCATCCGCCAAGAAACACGTGTAGGTCTACGAATAGATTTACATAGAAAAACTGATGGTTTTGTATGTAAGACGAAAATGTAAATGATGATTCTCCACTGAAGTGCGGCAATAAAGAATTGAAGGATGTAAATTATGTTTTTGGATTGATTTTTATATGGACTATGAAGTTTAATTAATATAATATAATATAATATAATATATATACTCTATATTTTGTAATAAATCTTCATTGAGCTTGCATTTGTGTACATGTATATATATATATATATATATATATATGTGTGTGTGTGTGTGTGTGTACATGTATATATATATATGTGTGTGTGTACATGTATATATATATATATATATATATATATGCACGTTGTATATATATATATATATATATATATATATTTATGATCTTTAAATACATTTTAGGAGTAATTATACCCTATATAACATTACATATCAATAAAATAAATAAGAATTAAGAAATATACACTTTATATGTATGTATATGTATATATATATATGTATATGTATATATTCATAATCTATAAATCCCCCCCAACCATCCCCTTTTCATTCAACTGCTTTTATAATTCATGCTACTGTAATGTTATCTTTTGTTTCACAATTGATTTCAGTTTTGAATTTAAATTAATTCAAACCAGATTTTAATCTTGCAGTTGCCTCCCTTTGACCGTCCATTTTCTAACGATTTTCACTAAATATAATTCAAAATTAAAACGGAATTATAATAATAAAAAAAAATCTTTTTAATAATAATAAAAACAAAATAATAATAAATAATAAAGTATACAAATTAAATAAATACTAATAAGATGATTAATTAAACAATAAATTAAATAAATTATGATATGAATAATTTAATATTAATATCCAATTTTCTGTGTATCTGCTGCCTATTCTCTGCGGTATTTCTTCAACAGTTGTGTCCATCCCGTTTTTCGACCATTCGGTCATATTTTTATTTTTATCTTTTGATAATGAGAGGTATCTCTCTCGAAAATTTAAGTTTACCTATTCCGGACCTTTTTAAATTGCTTGACAGTCAACTTCTTTCTATTTACTGTTCTGCTATTTAAACCTTTACCGTGAAATATTAATAAATTGATTTGTGATCCCATTCGTATTCTCTCTTCTTTTTTATTTTTGTTCACCTTTTCCACCTTCCCGTACCTACATCACATTGCTCCCGCCTCGGATTACTAACATTATATATATATATATATATATATATATATATATATATATATATATATATATATATATATACTAAATGTACTATTCAGACTGAGAGCGCCTAGTATACTAATAAAACCCTATGGATTTTGCTTCCCTGTTTGTTATCGTCTGCCCCCGTGCACAAACGAATAATGTAAAAATAGCATAATTGCAAAAGCGGATGACGTAATCCACTAAAAAAGTCTCAAGACATTTTCTTTTCAACTATTAAAAAAATCACAATTACTGACATGTTTACGAAGAAACCAACATGCACTGTTATTGATTTAATTTCGTAATTATTTTTTTAAATAGGATCTTTTTAAAAGTTTGTTGATTTTGTATTTCAATAAAAGATTAGTTTAAAGTAATTTTTTAAAAAGGAATGTGTAAGTTATGAAGCGGAAAGAAACAAATCAACAGATACACGAGAAGAGGTAACACAATTTTATAGAAATTAATAGTTTCATATTTACGACAATCTTCACTTCGCTGTGTATGCTTCTTGTAAAATGATGATCTACATTGTAATCAGTGTTATAAACATATCTTATACTTTCCAACAGACATTTTCAATTTGTATCTAGCATAAACAAGCAGACGACCACTGATTCAATTGTAATCATAACCAAATTGACAGAATTGATAATATTTTTTTTAATCTCTATTTATAAAATAAGCATCCAAAATATTCAATCAATAAAATAAGCATCCAAAATATTCAATCAATAAAATAAGCATCCAAAATATTCAATCAATAAAATACGCATCCAAAATATTCAATCAATAAAATAAGCATCCAAAATATTCAATCAATAAAATAAGCATCCAAAATATTCAATCAATAAAATAAGCATCCAAAATATTCAATCAATAAAATAAGCATCCAAAATATTCAATCAATAAAATAAGCATCCAAAATATTCAATCAATAAAATAAGCATCCAAAATATTCAATCAATAAAATACGCATCCAAAATATTCAATCAATAAAATAAGCATCCAAAATATTCAATCAATAAAATAAGCATCCAAAATATTCAATCAATAAAATAAGCATCCAAAATATTCAATCAATAAAATAAGCATCCAAAATATCCAATCAATAAAATAAGCATCCAAAATATTCAATCAATAAAATAAGCATCCAAAATATTCAATCAATAAAATAAGCATCCAAAATATTCAATCAATAAAATAAGCATCCAAAATATTCAATCAATAAAATAAGCATCCAAAATATTCAATCAATAAAATAAGCATCCAAAATATTCAATCAATAAAATAAGCATTCAAAATATTCAATCAATAAAATAAGCATCCAAAATATTCAATCAATAAAATAAGCATCCAAAATATTCAATCAATAAAATAAGCATCCAAAATATTCAATCAATAAAATAAGCATTCAAAATATTCAATCAATAAAATAAGCATCCAAAATATTCAATCAATAAAATAAGCATCCAAAATATTCAATCAATAAAATAAGCATCCAAAATATTCAATCAATAAAATAAGCATCCAAAATATTCAATCAATAAAATAAGCATCCAAAATATTCAATCTTTAAATACATGAGTATCTGTTAAGCATTTCAGGCCTGAAATAACTTATATTCGACAGTTTTAATGCTTCAAAATTCCTTTCAAATGTAAAACTGTGACGAAGTACTTTTTTTCCAATTATTGACAAAAGATAAAACTCGCGAACTTGTTTACGAATAAGCCAAAATGTATAACTGTGGATTTAATTTCGTAATTAATTTTTTTAATAGGATATTTTTAAAATGTTTGTTTTAGTACTTTACGCGTTTTTGATTTGAATAAATATTTTATTTGAAGTAAAATAATGTAATTCACGTAGGGACGAGAAATAAATAAACAGACACAAAAAAGATGTAACACAAGTTTATTAATATAGAGATTAATATTTGAATATTTAACCAGATGTTCACTTCGTCGTGTAAAATGATCATCTACTTTCTAATCGATGTTAAAAACACAGCCTGCACTTTCCGACAGACATCTTTAATTGACTGTTAGAATAAGATGAACAAGCAGACGACCACTGATTCAATTATGATCATAACCAAATTGACAGAATGTTTTAGTGAAGCACTTTTGCGGTCTGGTGAGTTGGTTGTTGTGAATCCAGTCGTGTTTTCTGTTTCGGGTGTTTCTTTAGAATTTGGTTGCGATGATTCAAACTTTTCAGTGTTTGTTTTTGTGGTGAACGTTTCCCATTCAGACGTCTGCGAAGAGTTATCACTCATGCATAACAAAGTCTGATTAAACTGCATCAAATTGATTCCTCCATTTTGACTCGTCTTCATGCATCTGTTACTCGCCAAAAACTGATAAAATGTTGAATCCTCTTTCCACATCCAAGCCAAACTACAAATGCACATTATTTTGTTAGAATAGAATGAACGCGGCACCATTGAATCTTGAACGTGAAACTTTTTGATCCTGTTCAAATAGATGTCAATCTGTAAATTACCACCGTTGAATGCATTTTTTTGTACTGTATCGATTCTGTTGTTGTATAAACTTACTTTGTTACTTGCGTTTTCTGATTTAAATGCATTTGTTTCTAATGTTGTAATGTTGCTGTTATATAGTGACAACGACCCTGAAGTTAAACCCCCCAAAAAGAAAGCAGGCACGGTATCAAATACGGCATTATAGATAGATAGACTATTGCTTGTCAAATTTGCAAATACCCTCGCTTCCAAATGTTTTATCTGGATATTATAAAGCGATAATCTATTTAGAACGAGATTACTAAAGGCGTACGATTTAATAGTCGAGACTTTCATTTGATATATCGATAGACTTTTTAACACATTTCCCTCGGGTTGGCTAAACGCGTTTGCAGGAATGCTTAAGGTTTTTCCGCGAATGCTTAGGTTATCTATCACTCGGGATGGAAGCGCCATTGGGAATGTCGGATTAGTGCAATCTATAAGAGTGTCTCTGAAGCAGAAGCATCCCTGTGGACAGGAAACAGCAGAAACGACCACTTGGTACAGGAGAGCCAAACCCAAGAGATGAAGCAACAAAGATCGAATGTTTGTTTTCATGTTGAATCTGAAAAATAAAAAACATATTAAACCTTCTTAGATTTGTCAGAACAATCATTATATTTTTTATTTGGTAACATTTACTTATTTCAGGAAAATGTTGAGATCCAATCCTTTAAGATAATTGATTTTCCATGGGGAGCAGTTTTCTATGGACATCTTAGCATGTTAAGTTTAAAAGAATATGCCTAAAACCTAATATATATATATATATATATATATATATATATATATATATATATATATATATATATATATAGAGAGAGAGAGAGAGAGAGAGAGATAGATAGATAGATAGATAGATAGATAGATAGATAGATAGATTTAGATTTTTCAGTTAGAAGATAGATTATTCAGTGAAGACCGGGATTAGGCCAATAAAAACAAGCTCGATGATAATCGATTACAGGGTACAAAGCATTTATATGTGGTTTTTGAAGGCTTACCAAACCATTCTGTTCAGGAGATCATTCATCACCACAAAAGACTTTTTCTTTAAAAGATTATTTATTTATCATTTTTCAAATTGAAGAGTTTTTTACCTACACGTGTTTCACTACCAAGCAGTTTCTTGCTTGGCAGATCATCAGAGAAATTAAGTACCTGGAATAAGAGTTACAACAACCGACAATACACAATGTGGTGTTGCCCTAATTGAGGTCACTTAAGAAGAAAAGAAAACAAATTAAAAAATTAAAAAATAAAAAGATAAAAAGGAAAAATAGAAAATGTCTTAGAAAAGTAGCTCGTACGATTTTCGCAGTATTGTTGCTACTAAGCAAAACAGCAAAAAATTAGTCTCAAATGCATTCAAAAGAAACAGGAACAATACACCTTGTCGGGCGGCACAACGATGAAAAGTATCCCCCCAAACAAAAACCAAACAGTAAAAAAACAGTCAAAAACACCGTTCACAAGTTACCATTCCAGGCCACTGATAGTATGGGCATCCCACATCTATTCCATCAGAAGGAAAGGCAACATAAATGTCCGTTTGGAATGCATGCGGACGTGCGAGCCTTTTTCCCAGGGCTGACTTGCTCCCTTTCGAGATAAAACACAACGAGGCATATATATATATATATATATATATATATATATATATATATATATATATATGTGTGTGTGTGTGTGTGTGTGTGTGTGTGTGTGTGTGTGTGTGTGGACTTGACTTACGAGTAAATAAAACCAATAAAAATACAATCCAAAAATCTGCAGCTAACTATTTTATTAATAAGTAACGGTCCATTTGGACGATTGGATGTGAGGAAGGGCTGAGCAGTTAAAACGCTAACAGATGTGCTACGGCAGAACAAAAGATAAAAGTTTTCCTCATTTATTTTTCTAATGTTCCATGGAACGTTAGATAAACCAGTAACTTCTGAACGCTCACTTTTCAAACTTTTATCGGCTGTTCTGTCGTAACATATTTCTCAGCGTTTTAACTGTTTAGCGCTTCCTCACATTTATTTTTCAGACTTTCGTACTTGCTGCTGTATTTTTTTTTCTTCAATCTCCCGTCCTGATGAAACCTTCTACTAAAGGTGAAACGTAGATGGATATTTAATTAACATTTTGGTTTTCCTTATTTCATTTTCCATACATTTATATATATATATATATATATATATATATATATATATATATATATATATATATATATATATATATGAAGAGACAAAATGGTGCCACACTACAAAATGAATAATGAATAATATGGGGAAAACTTTATATAAGATGAAATAGAAAAAGAAAAAAAGAGAAAATAATTTTATATAAAACAAATTTTTAAAAAAAACCCCGTTTTGTATGGTTTCGGAATTTACGAAACCATACAAAACGGTTTTTTTTTTTAAAAATTTGTTTTATATAAAATTATTTTCTATTTTTTCTTTTTCTATTTCATCTTATATAAAGTTTTCCCCATATTATTCATTATATATATATATATATTCCCGAAACAGTTTTTCATGGTAAACAACTGATGATCCCTTAAAATAGTGTTATGGTGCCGTACCTACCCACTAAGAACTAATGGACTCGTCCACCTTATAAATACGGGAAGCACGTGACACTTGTTCTCTTCTTCCCAGGCAAACCAGCAATGGCGGTTGAGAGCAACCTCTCCTTGTAATATCTTTCTTTCTATTATATAATATATACCTTTGTTCATTTAAACCATGTGTTCCTGTGTCATTCATTCAGCTTTACCTAGGTCCACAACAAATGGCGACGAGGCAATTCGAACTCTTGGGTCAAAAAACTGAAAATACCACGTGAAAATGTACTCACACAGTTAATGCAGGAAACCGCACGCAAAAAAAAAACAAAAAAAAAAACAAAACAAAACAAAGGGTTTTGCCGTACGGTCGAGAGAAGAAAAGAAAACTCAACTGAAAAAAAAAAACAAACACGTTGAATTCTTAAGTGCGAGAAAATTGTTTTCTTTTAAGAAAAAGAAAACTGAAATGGACCTGTTGTGCTCTAAGTTTTAAAACTGCTTATCGAAAAAAAAAAAAAAACAGCTTGAAATTGGGTGCGCGTTCCTCTAGTTTGGGAAAACTAGTTAAAAAAACAAAAAACAAACAAAAACAACTGAAATTGAATGCGCGTTTTTTTTCTCTGGGTTGGAAAACTAAAAAAAAAAAAAAAAAAAAAAGAAATACCGAACACCAAGCTTAAGCGAGTATTGTTTTTTTTAGACAAACGTCACAGCGAGTTTTTTTTTGACGAACACACACAAAAAAAAATGAAACCGACACCACGTGCTTCATTTTAAAAACAGATTAGAAACAAAAACATGAAATGGACACACGTGCGTTACTCCATAAAAAAAAAAATGACGCACGATAAAAAAAAGGTCAGTTTTATTTTCTCTCTCTCTTTTCCGACTTGTACTGAAATATTTTTAAATGCAGAAAGAATTAATTGTGAAACAGATTTTTTTTTCTCTTCGTTAAAATTAAAAACGTGTATAAGAAAAAAACATTACATAATCTTTTCATAACTAAAACTCAGCGTCTTGCAAACGCTAATTTAAAGAAAAGAACTTCTTATAAATTCATTAAATAACGAGAAAATATTAATTTTCAAAATAAAAAAATTAAAAAATAAGTGAATATACGCGTATATAGAGAAAAGGAAAAGTTTCATAATCTTTTCATAATTAAAACGGCGCCTAGCAAACGCTAATTTAAAGAAAAGAACTCTTATAAAATCATAAGATAATAAGAAAATATTAATTTTCTAAATAAAATCAGAAACTAAATGGTTGAATATGGAAGATATTAAGTCTATAATCGCCGAACTAACGAAATTCCAAATCTCCCAGCAACAACAAACTGAGGAAAGATTTCAAAAGCTTTTATTACAACAGAACCAAAATATTTTATTACACAAAAAAGAGTATGATGAAAGATTGGAATTTCTGATACAAACAATATCGCGCAGTGATCAAAAAAATGAAAAAGACGACACGTTTTCGCAGAACGAAATTTGGAACAGTATTGATAATTACTCATACACGGAAAATAATACATTTGAAGAATATTTCCGAAGATATGAAGACCTATATAAAATTGACTGCGGTGGTTGGAGTGATGCGAAGAAGCTACGCCTCCTTCTTAGAAAACTAAATACCACAGAACATACCAAATTCGTGGATTTCATTTTGCCTCGGAAAACCAGTGAGCTAACTTTCATAGAAGCGCTTGGTTTATTGACAGAACTGTTTAGTCCAAGAACTACACTATTCCACAAACGATGGAAGTGCATGAACCTGGTAAAGAAAGACGAGGAAGATTACGCTACTTTTGCATCGATAGTGAACAAGCATTGTGACGATTTTAGACTAGCTGAATTAAGTGCAGATAATTTCAAGTGTCTAATTTTTGTACAAGGGTTAATCTCAGGAAATGACATGGAGATAAGGCGTAGAGTTCTAAATAAATTAGAGAATGAACCAAGCCTTACGCTGCAAAAGTTGGCTGAGGACTGTCAAAGATTTGTAAATGTAAAACAGGACTCAAAAGACATTGAATTGTCCGGCATTGCGCACATAAAAAAGGTACATCAAAAAACAAAAGCTCAACCTTATAGAAAAATAAGAAATAATAATTTTGATGTAACAAAGACAAACCAAACCAGTAAAAAAATAAATAAATTGCCACCAAGCCCTTGTTCACGCTGTGGTAATCCACATTGGTACAATGATTGCCCATTCCGTTTTAAAACCTGTATGAAATGCAAAAAAGTTGGACATAAAAGTTCACACTGCAGAACGGGCAGAGGAAATAAAATGCGGATTCAAGCCACTAAGACAAAGAAGGAAACTTGCGGGAACATAAGAAAATATGTACAGGTGAAAATCCTGGATAAAAATATAAAATTGCAATTGGATTCTGGTTCAGACGTTTCCATTATAAATTTACATACATGGAGGAGATTAAATAAACCTACTCTATCAAGAACAAACAGGCTGGCAAGCACAGTTACTGGTGAAAGAATTACATTTGAAGGAGAATTAATCACAAATGTGTCCCTAATGGGAAATACTAAAAAACTCAAACTACTGGTACTGAAGGATTCGAATAATCTTTTTGGTTCAGATTTTATGCAGGCATTTGATTTATGGAAGTTGCCGATAAATACATTTTGTAAAAAAAATAAGTAGTCGCGCAACAGAATCGGAAAAACTACAACGAGAATTAAAAAACTCGTTTCCAGAGGTTTTTTCTGGCGGTCTTGGATGCTGCACTAAAATGACTGCAAAATTCCGTCTAAAAGAAAATGTACTGCCGGTATTTAGAAAAGAAAGGAAAGTACCCTTCGCCTCGATTGAAAAAATAAATGCTGAATTAGACCGACTGGTAAAGATGGGTATTTTATCAAAAGTACAACACAGCCAGTGGGCAGCACCCACGGTTTATGTAAAGAAAAAATCTAATGAGATTCGTGTATGTGCAGATTTTTCAACAGGACTGAATACTGCCCTCGCGGACTATCACTACCCACTCCATACCCCGGAAGAAGTGTTTACAAGCTTAAATGGAGGAAGATTTTTTTCAAAAATAGACCTAAGTGAGGCATACCTACAACTACCGGTGGATAAAGATTGTTCTAAGCTGTTATGTATAAACACACATCGTGGTTTATATAGATTCGAAAGATTAGCGTTCGGAGTTAAGGTCGCGCCAGCCATTTTCCAACAAGTAATGGACACAATGCTGGGCGGACTCGATTTCGCAATAGCGTATCTCGATGACATCTTGATTAACAGCAAAGATATCGAACAACACCAAAAACATGTAAATCAAGTGTTTGCGAGAATCCAAGATTATGGGTTCAAAGTAAAAGAAGAAAAATGTGATTTTTTCCTGGAGGAAATAAAATATCTGGGTCATGTGATCGACAAGGACGGCAGAAGACCAGACCCAGAAAGGGCTACCGCAATAAAAAACATGCCGGCGCCAGAAAACGTCATGACATTACAGAGTTTTCTGGGCCTAGCAAATTACTACCAGGCTTTTATCCCAGAAATGCATAATTTGCGTGCTCCATTAAATGAGCTATTAAAAAAAGGTAAAGCCTGGGTATGGACACCTGAATGTCAGGATGCATTTAATAAAATCATAGAAAGACTTACGTCAGAGTTATTTCTAACACATTACAATCCAGAATTGGACATAATCGTAGCTAGCGACGCTAGTTCATATGGTTTAGGAGCATGTATCCTACACAAAATGCCTGATGGAACCCATAAACCCATTGCACATGCATCAAGGACCTTGCTCCCAGCGGAAAAACAGTATTCTCAAATCGAGAAAGAAGCCCTAGCAATAATATTTGCAGTAACAAAGTTTCACCGATACATACATGGTAGACAATTTACCTTACAGACAGACCATAAGCCGCTAATTACAATTTATGGATCTAAAAAAGGCCTACCTGTATATACAGCTAATAGACTACAAAGATGGGGAACTATCTTATTAAACTACAACTTTAAAATGCAACATTTGCATTCAAATAAAATCTATCATGCAGATGGATTGTCGAGATTAGTGCCAAAACAGAGAGAGACTCTAGAAGACACAGTGATTGCGTCTCTTCAAACAGAAGGAGATTTTAAAGAGATTTTGTGCAACGCAGTGAGAGAGCTCCCGGTGACACTATACGAGATAAAAAAGAAGCTCAAGAGGATGAATTTATCACCAGAACAAAAATGAAATTGGTAGATAAGGATTTACATGCGGCAAAGAGTTTCTTACTCTGTGATGACGTACTCATGCATAATGAAAGGGTGGTCATCCCAGAAAAACTACGAAAGCAAATTCTGAAAGAATTTCATGTTGGCCATCCAGGGATAACCAGGATGAAGGGGTTAATGAGGAGTTTTGTGTACTGGCCAGGTATGGACAACGACATTGAAAAAGCAGTAAAACTGTGTAAAGGCTGTGCCTTAGCGGCAAAAGCACCGCATATAAAGCATAGCCCATGGCCAAAGACCGACCGTCCGTGGGAAAGAATTCACGTGGATTTCGCGGGACCATTGGAAGGATTTTACTACTTAATCGTAGTCGACAGTTTTTCAAAGTGGCCCGAGGTACTACGTTGCAAGAGTCCAACGTCAGAGGTTACGATAAGATTCCTACATGAACTATTTGCCCGTTTTGGGGTAGTGGATTGTTTGGTGAGTGATAATGGGACACAGTTCACGTCATCAGATTTTGAGGAGTTCTGCGCGACGTTCCAAATCAGACATATAACGACGCCCCCGTATCATCCTAGGTCAAACGGCCAGGCGGAACGCTTCGTAGACACATTAAAAAGAGCATTAAAAAAGGCCAGTGATACTCCTAAGGAGAAGGCTTTACAACAATTCTTACAAGTATATAGAATTACAAAAAACATGAACATAGCATCATCATTATCCCCCGCAGAGATGATGTATGCGCGGAATGTGAAGTCCGTGTTTGATAAATTATTACCTAAACATAATAATTATGACCGAATCTCTACGGTACCGAAGAAAAAATACAACCCAGGAGATAGGGTATATTTTAAGATGTTCAAAAACAATGCATCGTTCTGGGAACCCGGTACAATTGAAAAGAGGATCGGATCGATGGTCTATATCATAAAAGGACCACGGTTCTCGCATAAGAGACATTTAAATCAGATCAGAAAAAGACTGTCAGATGACAGTGACAGCGCCCCACAAGGAGAAGACGTGATGGACGTGATATATGACACCTTCAACTTACCAGCACCCCAGGTAGTCACACGTAAACGACAACCAAAAAGAAAACGAATGGCTCCGGACTACCTAGAGATAGATCCGAAAAGGAAACGTTATTAAGACTCCTGAGGAGGTAAGGCTTGGAAGGGGGGTGTTATGGTGCCGTACCTACCTACTAAGAACTAATGGACTCGTCCACCTTATAAATACGGGAAGCACGTGACACTTGTTCTCTTCTTCCCAGGCAAACCAGCAATGGCGGTTGAGAGCAACCACTCCTTGTAATATCTTTCTTTCTATTATATAATATATACCTTTGTTCATTTAAACCATGTGTTCCTGTGTCATTCATTCAGCTTTACCTAGGTCCACAACAAATAGTGTTAGAAACTAACTAATATAATAACTGTAAAAAAATAAATTGACTTACATGAGTGATTTTCAACTGGAAGACTTGAGACTATAAGTTTTTAAAATTTTTTTTTATATATTTTTTTTATATATTTTTTTTATATATAGTTTTAATGGTTGAGAAACTTCCGAGACTATATATATATATATATATATATATATATATATATATATATATATATATATATATATATATATTATCATATTATTATTATTAAGGTTATTATTATTATTATTATTATTATTATTATTATTATTATTATTTACTTAAAATTAACATTGTTATAAGCCCCTTTAATAAGATTGAAGTTGAGCCCTTTTCGGGGAAGTTAAAAATAGACTGACGCGTAGCCATAAGGCATATCCCGACAACGTTCGTTGAATACTCTAGTCAGTCTTTCTTTATGTGCCTCCCTTCTCATAAATAGAACTTAAATTCCCTTCTTGACGTGGTAATGTCTCGTGGCCATTTGGTTATGACGTTTGCTTGCGTAGTCTACGTTGATTCTGTAGCAGCGGTTCGAACCTTGCGACCGTCTGAGATTATAATTCCTGACACTGATGAGAGCGAAAGCTCAAAACACTGGCGGAGGTTGGTAAAAATGATTTAATAGTATTGACTGAAAATTAATACTGTATATATATATATATATATATATATATATATATATATATATATATATATATATTGAAAAAGTTGAGCAAAAATATTTTCTTAAGATTAGAAGCCTGAAAAAAATACCGGACGAATTATTACGCTTGCAAAATTATACAACAAATTATTACTTTTAGTAAAGAATAAGACACTTTTTTACTTAAAAATTAAAGCAAAAAAATACATTTCAAATTAAAATATTTATAAAATATAATAAACTTAAACAAATTATAAATAATTGTAATCAAAAATACAATATGTTATAAATAATTATTGTAAATAATTAATTTTTTAAATAATTAAAGGCCACATTTTTCCTTTTTAAATATTCATTATAAACTTTTATTAATAACTAGCAAAAACACCCCCCCCCCGGCGGCAATTACTGACGCTGTAGTCTTCTTTACAGAAACCAAAGAAGTCATTTTCATTTGACATTTTGGTAATTTAGAGGAAATTTACAAAAATGATGATTGTCGTAGTGTTATTTGATATATTGCAATATGAGGGAAATATACTGTGCATGAACATAGTCAAATTTTGTTTTTTTAGGAAAAAACAACAAAAAGGTCAATTTATTTTGTTTCAGCATAAAAATTAAAATGATTTTCTCATTAAAACTGGTTATATAATGAAATGATAATCATAAGGGTGGAACGTCATTGGTGAAATACTCCACTTTTATATTACTGAGTAATTCGAAATGGATTCTTTGTACTTTTCACCTTTATTATAAAAGAAAGAAAAATACGTAAAGAATATCATCATCATCATCATCATCATCATCATCATCATCATCATCATCATCATCATCATCACTACCAACATGTTAACTCCTTGGCATTTTGGCTAGGAGCGAAATGTAGTATCTGTACTAAATCTGCACTTTGTGTGTATGTTCTCTGTCAGTGAAAAAGAAATGATTCTAGACCGAAGCAATTTAAATTTTTGTTTCAATTTTTTGTGCCTAACTCTGCTCTCGTGGGAGGAAGTTAATAGGAATAGGAACATCAACAACAAAAACAACAACAAATTTATTAACAAATTAATAAACGCATGTATTTAATTATTAACAGATTAGAAAATATTAATTCATTAGAAACGTACAAATAAATAAATATGCAAAAGAGGGGCTGAGAGGATGATATCATGATGAACGAACTACATACACTGACCCCCCCCTCCCCCAAAGGAGGGGGTTAATGCCTGGGAGGATGATATCATGACAACAGAATAGATAGTACACTAATCCCCCCCCACACATACACACGCACAAAACTGCTAATCCTGAGAAAATGGTATCATGTTTAACGAATCTATACTGTACGGCCTTTCCCCGAAGAGGAAGTAATGCCTGGGAGGAATGTATAATGACGAATGTAAATATACTTCAGAGAATTAAATAAACATAAACCGTTTTAATGTTAATATAGTTAGAATAAGTGGAAAAAACTTCTGTATTTATTTATTTAGATAACATTAAAAGCCATAGCATGTTTCATTGCCCACATGAAACGCCTAAATAAAAATTGGCTGGAAACATATAGTCGCCATCTTTTTAAACAAAGATGAATATGCTGGCTAAGGAAGAACGATAACTTTCATAATTTTCTAGTTAAAAAAGACATGTTTATTATAAACTTGAGTTATCATTCTTCCTTAGCTAGTATTATGGTGAACGAACATATACTATACTGACCCCCCCCCCCTGACAGACGATGATATCATGATGAACGAACACGACTTCCTTCCACCCAAAAAGGAGGAAGTCATTCTTGCGTGGACGGTCTTATGAGAACAGAATCTATACTACACTACCCCCTCCCCCACTCCTTTAAAAGATATTCTGACTAAATCAAGTCTAGGAGATGTTTCATTCTGGGAGAATTCCCCCTACACACTCTTAAAAACGGAGGAGGTAATTCCTGGGAGGACAGTCTTATGACAACAGAACCGATACTACACTACACCGCCCATTAAACAATATTCCAATTTAATCAATATTTTTTTTAATTTAGAAATACCTAGTCACAAAAAAGTATTTTTTATAGTTCCGTGGCCTTTTGGCGAAGATCAAAGTGTAGAATCTGTTCGACATCCAGCGATATTTGACACTTTACTAAAGCCGGAAGTAAATTATCTCCCTTGAAAATGAAAAAAATAACTTAGGGTTTTTAATATTTTTTGTAATGCCATGTTTCCTCAAACACGTGAAACGCTGAAATCAAAATTAGGACGGACAATATAGTCGCCATCTAAAAAGTCGAGAAAGAAGCTAGATAAGGAAGGACGATAACCCACGTTTATAAACATGTCTTTTTGTAACTAGAAAATTATTAAAGGAAGTTATCTTTCTTCCTTAGCTAGCATATTTCTTTGTTTATAAAGATGGCGACTATATTTTTCCGCCCAATTTTTATTTTAGCGTTTTTTTGCCATAACTTAGTGTTTTAAGTTATCTAAATGAATAAATGAAAAGTTTTTTTTCTACATATCCTGACTATATTAACATTAAAACGGTTTATGCTTATTTCATTTTGTGTAGTATATTTTCATTCGTCATGATATATTCCTCCCAGGCATTACCTCCTCTTTTGGAAGGAGGTGGTAAAGTATACGTTCGTTCCTCACGATACCATCCTCCCAGGATTACCGTATCCTTTTTTGGGGGGTGGGGTGGGGGGGGGGGGGGTAGTGTACTATTTATTCTGTTGTCATGATATCATGCTCCCAGGCGTTATCTCATATTTTGGGGTGGATATTTGTTGTCATGATATCATGATCCCAGGCGTTATCTCATATTTTGGGGTGGATATTTGTTGTCATGATATCATGCTCCCAGGCGTTATCTCATATTTTGGGGTGGATAGTTGTTAGTCATGATATCATCCTCTCAGTCATTATTTACTCCTTTGGCTATCAGTGTATGTAGTTTGTTCATCATGATATCAATGATATCATCCTTTCAGGTGGGAGCATATATTTGCTAGTATACAATAAGATTGTATAATATAATATTAAGATATTAGTACATATTTAGTAATGATATAACTAATTTTTACATGAATTTGATTACTTTTTATAGGAAGTATTCTACTTTATTAACTGTTTGTTATACTAGATCTTATTTTGAAGCAGTCTAAGTTATAAATATTATAGTTAAATAATGTTGTTTTCTTAATCAACCATATTCTATGTTTTCTTATGACAGTAAACTGCAATTAATCGACCCTAACCCTAACCCTAACCCTAACCCTAACCCTAACCTAATCAGCCAGTTCTCCTAATCCATTAATCATATGTCATCAATTTATTGTACAATACTGTTCTGCTTATTTGTAAATTTGCCAAATTAGTTACTTTTTTTCTGCATTTCAGGTAACAGATCTGACAAGTTTACTAAGTATAATGTTATTTGTAAATTATAATGAAATAATATTCAAATTTTATTTCATAATATTTTAATATTTCATAAATATAAATATTTTAATTTCAAATTAATTGTAATATTTTAAATAGAAGGTGTCTTATTTTTATTTTATAATATTTTAATATTTCATAAATATAAATATTTTAATTTCAAATTAATTGTAATATTTTAAGTAGAAGGTGTCTTATTTTTATTTTACTAAAAAGTAATAACTTATACTTTTGCTAGTGTAATAAATTGTTCTCTACTTTTCCAGGATTATAATTTTTCATGCTCGTATTTTTCGATATAATCCATGATTTTTACAGGCATTTTTATTAAGCTAATTGATTTACGAAGAAGTTGAAGCAAGCACAAAAATATCCGTTTTTACCTAATTTGGAGGTGCTGAATTCAAATTTGAAATCCGTTTTTACTCATCACCTCTAGTTTTTTAGATATGCATAGTGTGCATTTTGTGCATATACGGTACATAAAGGCGTATATGCATTCGGGGCTCATTCTAATATTGTGAGACTTATGGCTTACATTTTAGTTATTATGCACTCAATGTAAGTGATAGCATTACATTATATATATATATATATATATATATAAAGGTGGATTTTGGCAGTTAAGAAGTTGCTAAAGTCTTACGAGGATATGGAGTGCCGAATGTCACTCAAGATTCATTTTCTCCATTCCCACCTCAACTTCTTTCCGCCAAACCTTGGAGCAGTGAGTGATGAGCATGGAGAAAGATTCCACCAAGACATTACGAAGATGGAGAGCAACTATCAAGGCAAATGGAACCCTTGCATGATGGGAGACTTCTGCTGGATGCTCTTGCGTGACATCCTAGGGGCGGGGGGAAAAATACATCAGATCTTCTAAGAAAACACACTTTTGACTGTGTGTTCTACTATGAATTGTATAATTGTGTCATCCAAGTATATTTATTCAATTTGTGTTCTTTATCTATCCTGTTTTATCTGTTATAAGCTGCTGCAACTCTTGAAATATGCACATTTATTCTCTGTTTATACTAAAATGAGAGTATATAAAACCAGAAAGCTAGAGGTGATAGCGCAAAACTATTTATAAATTTGAATTCAGCACACCCAAATTAGCAAAAAAACACCTATCCCCATTCTTGCATCAGACCATTTTTTTTTGTAAACCAGTGTTAATTAATCTTCAATTTTACTTTTTCACAAAATGGATCAATTTAATATATTTGTTAGTTATTTCTTATTAGGTGATTGTCGTCGTCTCCCCCCCCCCACTGGCTTGACCGAGGAGGCGAAAATCAAAAAGTAGGTACTCCCTTTTAATTCCTACCACAAATAACGAACTATTCTTTGAAGCGCGCACACATTACAATTGCCACAAAAACTACATAACTTTACATCAAACACGCTCGCATATACGCATTCATACAAACACGAACTTAAACAAACCGAACATTTCACACGTGTAACAAACGGAACTTTTCACTCCTTAAAAATGAACTCAACCATTCTCTGTAACTGATAGTTCTACAAAATATCTTATCCAAATAAATTGTTTTGTTTAATATAAATGTTTTATTCTAATTGTTGATTTTACTAAATACTATTCTTGTGTGTGTAGATTTATTATTCCTTCGCTTTCTTTCCAATATAATTTCCGATATAATAATAATGGTTTTGCTTTCTTCCCTTTTGTTTGTTTATTCTGTTAATTTTATTCGCACGTGGTCGGGCCACCTCGAACAACGGGAATGGCATGCCGACATAAAGGCATCCCATAACCATTTGTCCGGCCAACCATCGCCACATTGGTTTAACCCTTTGTTCGGGACCCCGGCCATAAGTGGCTGCATTGTATTAAGTAAATAAAGCCTGTCTGTATATATTATTTAAAGTTAGAAATTTGGTTGGATATTGAGAAACATAATTATAATTTTGAAGAATTTTTTTCAAGATGGGGTTTGAACTTAATCTTAAAATAAATGGTGATGTTACTACTGCACTTGTTTTATATTGTCGGGGAAAACGGGTATAACTTCTCTATGATGCAGTGGAGTGAAGGAGTCCAGTGGTGAGCGTAGCAGCGATGGATATATAGCTCTTCGACCACAGTTTTCAAAGTTCTAAACTTCTTATTTATGTTTTGATTAAAAAAACTTGTGTTAATTTATCGTATGGCAAAAAAATATCTGTTGTGATCGGCGCCAAATCCACCAAAATTGACATCAGCGTATTCTTTCGCATGAATAAACTCGACCAAATCACCACCCGCATGTCGCAAAAAAATATTCCCACAAAAACTTTCAGGTAAAATTCGAAGGTTATCATCAACATAGTCTCCTACGATGGCAATGCACTGATTCCAACGCTTTTCTAACAATTCAACGCCTGTTTTGTAGACTGATCTGTCTTTGGTATACAAAAGCGAGTAGTCGCTGGAGGCGAGATCTTAAGTGTAACAGAGAGTTAATAAGATAAAGACTGAATTGTGTTTTGGGGTCTTTTCACTACCAACAGTTCAAACACGCACGAGAACGACGCGACGTTTACAATCAAACTTTTCGTCCAGAATTTGATTCCTTTTTTCTTTTCTTTTTCTCTTTGCACTCGACGTAGTCACAACGTCAACCTTTCTCGCTCTCTCCCCAGAGCAAAGTCTCTAAGCTTTTTATCACGACGAGAATTAGCCCATGCAAAACAAGGCTCATCTGCATATGTGAAGTCTCGTCGCGTGACAAAAAGCACACGTTTCTATTTGGTGACTAGAACACTCAGATGGGCAATGCACGGTGCAACCCTCACTCTTTTTCCTTCTGGACCTGCATGATGGCTGCTACACTCCCCCCTGATCTCTTGATCACACATGATGCAGGGTGGTGGTGGCCTTTTGATTCGTGATCTTCTCCGAAGTGGGACATGTATCTCAGTTTCTGCTTTCGAATCGTCCGATGAACTTTCCGCTTCTAAATCTACTGACAAAGTTTCTACTTCTGAACTTGCGGCTTCATTCTTAAGTATGTGGTGAGTGCATAATCGTTCGAAGTGCGGTGAATGTAATTTGGGTCCATCGTTTCGATTAACTTGTGACATGGTGCATTGTCGTAATGAAAAAGCATATTTTCTGCTTCATTTGTGTCCGTTTTTTTTTTTACCGATTTCTTCCTTCCAAGCATTGTTTTGTTTTCGAACTGGTTGCAAATATATCCACTGGAAATTATTTGAGGAAGTTTAAATGGGAATAAGGAAAATCATAAAAGTTTTTCTAGTTTTACTCTGATGCAATAATGATAACAAAATGATTTTTTGAAACACGCGTACATATGGATACCCATTGTTAAGTGTTGCTTTTTGGAAAACGGTTATAATATTTGAAATATTAATTACGTCATATATTTTGTGATCTACTTAATTATAATACAAAGATATATAGTGTGCATATATATATATATATATATATATATATATATATATATATATATATATATATATATATATAAAAGAGGGTAGTGCAGTATTAGTGCAGTTCCAACGAGAGAAAAGTATATATGTAAAGAAGTAAGGCTACCACATTTGTAAAATGTTTTTTTCAACATTTATTTATTATATTGCTATTTTATCATTTTATAATTGTATATAACGCGTTTCAAGCGGTGGTCCGCTTTCATCAGAAATGGATTTACATATATGATTAGAGCGGATCACCACTTGAAACGCGTTATATAAAATTATAAAATTATAAAATAACAAAATAATAAATAAATGTTGAAAAAACATTTTACAAATGTTGGTAGCCTTACCCCTTTACATATATATATATATATATATATATATATATATATATATATATATATATATATATATATATATATATAGAATAATATAAAATGAAGTAATACAATAAGGTGCGAATCAAATTTTATTAGAATTCAATGTTCAAGTAAAGTACCTTACAGTCCTTAACTCATGAATTATTCAGAACCAAGTGAGTTTTCTGAACATTTCTTATGTGTTGGTTTCATTATCGTTTTATGAATTTGCATACACATTGGATACATTTTTCATTGTCATTTACTGCATCGATTGCAAACGGTTTTCCTGCTTGGATAACTTTTTCAATTTTGGAATACCATTCACCACTTGGATCACTTTTCAATCAACATCTTGGGTGTCTTTCCTGAATATGTTTTCAATTTTAAATTGGTTGACTTGGATGAACTGTATAGCGTTAACAAAAAAAAGTATTTTTGGGCTGATATATTTGATGTTTTATATACTTGTATGTATTTTTATATATATTTTTATATATTTTCAAAGTTTAATTTTATTATCTGCAGTAATGTCACTGCGGTAATGGTCCTCTGAGGAGAAGAATTTGCTTTGAAAACTCATAAGTTAAGGACTGTAAGATACTTTGCTTGAACATTGAATTCTAATTAAAATTTGATTCGCACTTTATTTTATTAGTTCATTTTATATTATGCTATTAAAGCTCTATCCAGTATATTGAGCTTCAGTTTTATCCAGATGTTCACTAATTAAAGATATTAGTTGCCTCTTATATCTTTTGCTGGATTAACTTTATATATTTATATATATATATATATATATATATATATATATATATATATATATATATATATATATATATATATATATATTTGTAGTCATGCCTTTTTATCTCGTCATAGTAGGTGTGTCTGATAGAGATTGATATCACATCATATCGGGGAATTTTTGTATTGTTTTGAGGTTGGCCTTTAAAAGTACAGACGTTAACAGGAAATATTCACTTGAAGAGAGACTCCGGTTATTGTATCAGCTTTGACTTATGTCGTCAATCGGAACTCAACGCTAAAATATCATATTTGTGTAAGGAAGCTTTGGTTATGTTGTAATGATTATAAGCACGGAAACTGGGATTGTCCAGCGTCATGCCAAATTTCCTTCATAACTGTAAGGAAACTTCCGCCAGTGTTCTTGAGAAATCCGTCCCAAATCCATCCAGCTATGGCTGAAATAGTAGGGTAAACAAGACTGTGCAGTCTAGGTAGAGCAACTAATCAAAGATAAAAAAAAATGACCGTAATACCACTGCGACTAGGTATGGCGCATAGTGGATCTGTAAAATCATTACTTATCTGATGGAGAGAGTTGGTCTTGTTCTCTACAGTCTATGATCTAATTCATCTGAAAGGAGTCATTTTCTAGAATCAAAATCATGTAATGGATTTTGATCAAAATTGAAACAAAGATAATTAGCATTATATCTTGATTTTAATCTATACGTGGGGGAATTATTTTCATCCGAGCAGAGATGGATATTCTTTTAGTATATATATATATATATATATATATATATATATATATATATATATATATATATATATAATGCACGAGCTACTTTTCTAATACATTTTCTACGCCTTTCTTTTTTTATCGTTGTTCTTTCTTGTTTTTTAATTTTAACTTTTATTTTTATTTTTTTCCTCTTCTCTTCTTAAGTGCCCTAAACAATTGCAACGCCACATTGTTTATTGTCGGCAGTTGAAACCCTTATTCAAGACATTTAATTTTCCTGATGATCTGCCAAGCAAGTACCTGCTTGGTAGTGAAACACGTGTAGGAAAAACATTTAATTTGAATAAATAATATTTGTAAGAAAAAATATTTAATGGTGATCATTGGTGTCCTGAAAGGAATGCTTTGCTAAGCCTTCATAAAATCGCATATATATATATATATATATATATATGTATATATATATATATATATATATATATATATATATATATTCTTTGTCGCACAAAACTTTAAAATGGCATTGAAAAGACAATATTTATTACTTATAATGAATTAAGAAATTAAAAAGATGAAAGGGCAGCTGACCGGTTTCGTACCTCGCTCAACAGAGCCAAATATCGAGGTAATGTATAAAAAATATAAAAAAGATGCTATGAGAATTATAGCGAGGGAAAGGGGTAAAAAAAACCCAAAAAACATCAGCTGGTAAATAATTTGCGTGCCCACAAAAATTCGCAATGCAAATTATTTACCAACTGACGTTTTGAATAATACTTATGGTCTGTCGATAGGTCAACATCTCATAAATAACCGCACCTGCGCCTCTAAATTCAGTGTCGACTTATTCTCCATTCTTAGTAAGTCGCACTCCCCTTATCATCTCAAGATCCTAGAAACAATTTATATTAAGTCCTTGAGACCTTCTCTTTGCAAACAAAGAGAACATCTCCTCGGGCTTAATGTTGTTTCTATTTGATTGAACTATTTTTTTCTTTTTTTTTACCCCTTTTCTTCGCTATCATTCTCATAGCATCTTTTTTATATTTTTTATAAATTACCTCGATATTTGGCTCTGTTGAGCGAGGTACGAAACCGGTCAGCTGCCCTTTCATCTTTTTAATTTCTTAATTCATTATATATATATATATATATATATATATATATATATATATATATATATATATATATATATATATATATATATAAATATAAAGTAGTAAAGATGAAGATAAAAAATAAATACTTTACCACGATAGATCACTTTAACGATACTTCACTTATCGTTAATTCTATTATTATTATTATTATTATTATTATTATTATTATTATTATTATTATTATTATTATTATAATATATATATATATATATATATATATATATATATATATATATATATATATATATATATGTTTATTTATTTTGGTACAGAAAAATTAGTACAACATTCGTACCGTCGGTTTCAAGCACGGAAGGACTTAGCCATTCGGCTCTCTTCAGCTTCTGTTGTCATCTGTTTCGGAAATGTGAAGTCACGTGTCACTCTCGTTTGGACGCGTTATTTGCTTAGAGTGTTGTGTATGTTTGTTTAAATTTAGTTTAAGGAAAGTTTAATAAGGTTTGAAAAAAAAGGGGAGGGTTAAAAGTAACAGTTGAGATTTAAGCCGGAGGAGATTTAAAGAGATATAAAAAAATATTAAATAAATAATAAAATAATATAAAATAAAAAAATTAAAAAATATTTCTATATAATTCCCGTGAGCCAATATTATGAATATCGTATATTTGGCCGTAACTGTTTTGGAGTTTGATGATGTGTGTTCTAAAGGAATTAGGGAGAGAACATGGGTTTAAGGATTAAAGAGGTTAAAGGGAACAATATTAATTAAATTCGTGTTTAAATCCTGGATTAAAACACTTTAAATCAATCCCAAAGGAATTTAAATAAAGGTATCATCCGAGCGGTCTAAGGGCAGTAACTCTGTAGGGTTTTTAAATGGTTTGAAACCGTTTAAATAGATTTGGGAGGTGATGAAATTGGTATGTTGATTAAAACTGGTTTAGAGATAAGGGATAAGGATTGGGTCGGCAAGATTGGATTTGTTTGGGTGATATGGGAGATTAGCATGATGACCGAGAAATGATGGGGACTTATGGGAATAATAATAATGTTGTGAAATGGGGGTGTTACCCTCTTAATGACTCGAGAAATATTTTTGGGAAAGTTGAAATTATTGCTCTTGAAAAGTAGTGTGGATATGGCTCGATTAAGGTATTTGTTCGCATTTTTTTTTTTATTTATATTTATGAGGGGTGATAGTC
>OY744530.1:110767060-110854560 GCA_963556195.1 Sepiola atlantica | reverse complement strand
TACGTTGCTAACCGTTGTGCCAAAGGGAAATACTTGAAAATATTACGAAAATTAGGTGACTTGAATGCTTTTCCAAATCTAGGTGCGGCACGCATGCGCAGAACTTTTGATGTAAATGTGACACACGAACACACACGCTACCGTATTAATATATAGATTATTTTGATTGTGAATAATCTGAAAACGATTTGCTTTACATATTTATAAAAATAAAAATATGCAACGTCAAGCAATGATGATTATAATTTGTTTGAAGTTACAATATCAACGTATTTGTTGTATAGAAAATATTGTTGGCTACGACGTATGTAATTATGTGTGTTCTCTATTTAATTGCCTCCCCATGAGGGCAGACATAGACACAGGGTCAGTTTTTAGTGTGAGGAAAATCCAGCTCCCCAAAATGAGCACTCTGGGTTGGGACAAAAATTAAAATTACATCAGTCTAGAAGGATTTCTTCGTGACTGACCGCGGATAGCAAGGACAGAGTGTAGTATCCGAACAGATAATACACTTTGAATCATTTTTTTGCAAAAAAATATAAAAATACAATTTAAATTTAAACAAATTTGGTATAAAGCCATCAAAAATGTAGAGGATGAGGTGTCGTTAGTCATCCTCTCTCAATCCTACTTTGTCTACCCCACTCTTAGCTAGAATCATTAGCCACTACAATACCACATTTACTCTAAGGGGTCATCCTACCTAAAATATCCCCAATGTGCTAAAAATGTTATTTATAAAAGTATATTTTATTACACAGAAACATTTTTTGAGGTTATATTGAAGCGGTTAGCTCGCAAAATAGCCGCCAAATTTAATCGACTATTTTTGACTGATTTTCCAAATGCTAAAATGGCATATAACTTCACCGTATTAATTTATTGCCTGATTTTTAAGTATTTTTATTTTTGTTTTGCAACTATTAATTTGTTTTTTTCTGATTTTTCTAGATAAACTCCAATTTCTTTTTTCAAAACTTTTGCCATTTTCTCTGGTTCCGTCGTATAAAAAAACAATTTCCTCATCAAAATTCTATGTACGATACGCCATTACTATGGTGTTTCATTTGTAATATATTTCAATATAATTTTTAATGAATACTTTGATCTTATTATTGTTAATAAATTAATAGTAAAAGTCCAGAATTGTTAACACTCGATAACTTGTAAACAAACAAAAATAATAATAATTTATATCGAACACGTTAGAATGAAATTCTCTTTCATGCCCGTCCACTTTTAACGTTTATGATACTTTTATTTCATACTTTTTCTTTTCGACCATCGAGGTCAAAGCCTATATTTTTTTGGCTGCAATTAAAGTGTTTGTGAACAAATGTGTGGACAATTGGAAAAAAAGTTCAATTTTGTATACGTTTAAAAATAAATTAGAATTTTGAATCGGGACAAACAAAAGGTACCATTTTAGACCAAACTTTTATAGTCAAGTGAATGAGCGAAATGATTAAAAAAATTCAACGGTTTCTACAATTAAACCAAACTTTTATAGTCAAGTAAATGAGCGAAATGATTGAGAAAATTCAACGGTTTCTAAAATTAAACCAAACTTTTATAGGCAAGTAAATGAGCGAAATGATTAAGAAAATTCAACGGTTTCTACAATTAAACCAAACTTTTATAGGCAAGTAAATAAGCGAAATGATTAAGAAAATTCAACGGTTTCTACAATTAAACCAAACTTTTATAGGCAAGTAAATGAGCGAAATGATTAAGAAAATTCAACGGTTTCTAAAATTAAACCAAACTTTTATAGTCAAGTGAATGAGCGAAATGATTAAGAAAATTCAACGGTTTCTAAAATTAAACCAAACTTTTATAGGCAAGTAAATGAGCGAAATGATTAAGAAAATTACACGGTTTCTAAAATTAAACCAAACTTTTATAGTCAAGTAAATGAGCGAAATGATTAAGAAAATTACACGGTTTCTAAAATTAAACCAAACTTTTATAGGCAAGTAAATGAACGAAATGATTAAGAAAATTCAACGGTTTCTACAATTAAACCAAACTTTTATAGGCAAGTAAATGAGCGAAATGATTAAGAAAATTCAACGGTTTCTAAAATTAAACCAAACTTTTATAGTCAAGTGAATGAGCGAAATGATTAAGAAAATTCAACGGTTTCTACAATTAAACCAAACTTTTATAGGCAAGTGAATGAACGAAATTATTAAGAAAATTCAACGGTTTCTACAATTACACCAAACTTTTATAGGCAAGTAAATGAGCGAAATGATTAAGAAAATTCAACGGTTTCTACAATTAAACCAAACTTTTATAGGCAAGTAAATGAGCGAAATGATTAAGAAAATTCAACGGTTTCTAAAATTAAACCAAATTTTTATAGGCAAGTAAATGAGCGAAATGATTAAGAAAATTCAACGGTTTCTACAATTAAACCAAACTTTTATAGGCAAGTAAATGAGCGAAATGATTAAGAAAATTCAACGGTTTCTAAAATTGAACCAAACTTTTATAGGCAAGTAAATGAGCGAAATGATTAAGAAAATTCAATGGTTTCTAAAATTAAACCAAACTTTTATAGGCAAGTAAATGAGCGAAATGATTAGAAAAAATTCAACGGTTTCTACAATTAAACCAAATATTTATAGGCAAGTAAATGAGCGAAATGATTAATAAAATTCAACGGTTTCTAAAATTAAACCAAACTTTTATAGGCAAGTAAATGAGCGAAATGATTAAGAAAATTCAACGGTTTCTACAATTAAACCAAACTTTTATAGGCAAGTAAATGAGCGAAATGATTAAGAAAATTCAACGGTTTCCACAATTAAACCAAACTTTTATAGGCAAGTAAATGAGCGAAATGATTAAGAAAATTCAACGGTTTCTAAAATTAAACCAAACTTTTATAGTCAAGTGAATGAGCGAAATGATTAAGAAAATTCAACGGTTTCTACAATTAAACCAAACTTTTATAGGCAAGTGAATGAACGAAATTATTAAGAAAATTCAACGGTTTCTACAATTACACCAAACTTTTATAGTCAAGTGAATGAGCAAAATGATTAAGAAAATTCAACGGTTTCTACAATTAAACCAAACTTTTATAGGCAAGTAAATGAGCGAAATGATTAAGAAAATTCAACCGTTTCTGAAATTAAACCAAACTTTTATAGTCAAGTGAATGAACGAAATGATTAAGAAAATTCGACGGTTTCTACAATTAAACCAAACTTTTATAGGCAAGTAAATGAGCGAAATGATTAAGAAAATTCAACGGTTTCTAAAATTAAACCAAACTTTTATAGTCAAGTAAATGAGCGAAATGATTAAAAAAATTCAACCGTTTCTGAAATTAAACCAAACTTTTATAGGCAAGTAAATGAGCGAAATGATTAAGAAAATTCAACGGTTTCTAAAATTGAACCAAACTTTTATAGTCAAGTGAATGAGCGAAATGATTAAGAAAATTCAACGGTTTCTACAATTAAACCAAACTTTTATAGTCAAGTGAATGAACGAAATGATTAAGAAAATTCGACGGTTTCTACAATTAAACCGAACTTTTATATGCAATTAAATGAGCGAAATTATTAAGAAAATTCAACGGTTTCTACAATTAAACCAAACTTTTATAGGCAAGTAACTTTAACAAAATTGTGTTTCTTTACTTACTTTACTGTATTGTCTCGGAGAAAAATTGTCTCTGTTTAAAATAACCCGTGTAAAATAGTTTTTTATCTTTTGGGAAAAAATTAAACATTAACTGTTAGGCTATATTTCTAATTACTTCGTCAATTCGGAATGACACAATCGTATGTCGTCTTTCAATGTCTTGTGAGGCGAAGTGCAGCCACAAGCACCACTTTATGCCCCCGTTACGAAGATTAAAATCTTATGTCTAGAATCCTTATTCCAATGTTGATGAAAATGCATAACATGATTTTGATTGTAAACAATGTCTAAATCTGTAGGTTTAATCTAAAGAAAAAACTGAAATTCACGAAATCTTTCTTAATTGGTGTCTAATGACTACAGAAGAAATTTAATGCAAATCTGAAATATTTGAATTTTCAAATGAAAGGTTGTACTCATTAATGCACCATAAAACCCTTTAAATACTCAAACAAACTGAAAGTTTGGGAATAGTCATTAATTGATGCCTAATACCAATTGTTCAAATTTCACAAAGATCGAAGTTAGTAGGATTTTCACAAAACGTTTCCATCCCTTTAACTTCTACAGCCCATATTTAGACCACTTACACTTAGCAACTGTGTTTCAACGTTCATAACGATCGGTTAATTAGTGTAGGAGCGAATCCTGTACATACAAATATATAAACATATGCACATACCTAACTTTAGATAAATAGAGATATATAATTAGAGCATATATTAAGTGAATTCATGATGATCGGTTAATTAGTTTAGGAGGGAATCCTATACATACAAATAGATAAACATATGCACATACATAACTTTAGAAAAATACTAGAAAAATACTAGAAAAATTCTAGAAAAATACTAGAAAAATACTAGAAAAATTCTAGAAAAATTCTAGAAAAATACCCTAACCCTAAAGACTGGTAAAATGAATTCCTCAAACAGATCAGTTTTGCATCTTTTTTATGCCTCCTTACGAAGATTCAAATCAATATATAATGATACTAAACCTTATGTCTAGAATCCTTATTCCAATGTTGATCAAATTACATGATTTTCATTCTAAAAAAATGCCTTGATTTTCAAAGATCTAAAGAAGAAATTGAAATTCAGGGAATGTTGCTAAGTTGATGTCTAACGACTAGATCAGATTCAATGCAAATCTAAATATTTTTATTTTCAAATGAGAGGTTGAGCCACATAAAACCTTTAAGTACTCTCCAAAACTGAAATTTGGGGAATATTTATCGAGTATTGTTAAAATTTCACTAAACTCGAAGGTAGCTCAACCAATTCCCAGATTATTCTTGAACTGAAGAGGACCATCGTAGACAAAATCAGGGTAAGAGATATGTCAGAGTCACTGACAATTTTGAACGTTGAATTCAGGTGTCCTTGTAAGGGGATGATGTTTGGGAGGATAAAAGGGGTTATTCTTTTATCTTCTCGTAAAGAAACGAAAAGTATTTCTGTAACTATAACAAAAAGGGGTTTTATTAACTCAAGGTTACCTATACCGTTTGGTATAGGTAGAAGAGAGTGGGACAATGTCCGTCTGAGGAAGAGGAAGAATATAAGAGTTCTTAGGGCCGCCCATGGATTTATTCATGTGAAGATGGTAGTAGTCGTCGAGTGAGGCGACGGCGGCAGGAGAGAGAGTGTTTCCTCGTTCCTCGCTGGTGCTCTCTGCGATGTGTCCAAGCTGGTGCCAGGAGGTCGTCTGATATTTTTCCTCGAACCCTAAGGGGACATAAGTAGTCCCTTAGGGAACTAATGATATTACTGCACCCTGATTTGATTGGACAAGCCAGCTCACAGGGACAGTGATTACGCATTCAAAAGTAGTCCCTGTTGGTGACTGCTACATCCTTGCCACTGAATGCTGATAAAACATAGACTGTTGGACATTCGTGATTGCAACTTGGTGGACAAGTCAGGCATGAACTGAAGTTTACTTGCATCAAATATGGTTGACTTGCAGAAAGGATTGTGAATTTTATTAACGATTCCATGAGTGCCATTTTTTTTTGGGGGGGGGGGGCACCCTGTACAACAATGTTCTTTATCTTAGTCGAGATTTTGTTTTGCATATAAATGGGGCCCTACCCAATAAAGACTGGTATTGTCTTGGCCTTCGGTGCTTGATTTACGCCGGTCTGTGGATATGTCCTGTACAGTTCTAGGAGGTCCACCCTCCCAGGCTTCGCCTTCCCTCTTTGGGGAGGAGTAAGTTTATTGCTTACTGCCTGGGGCGCCCCTACTGAGGAATGCCGACGGGGCTGCCCAGGCAATTTTTAATAGCCAGAGTGCTCACCTCTCGGGCGCTGGCTTTTCAAACCCCACTTTCCCGACCCGACCTTGGGTCACATCTTATTTGTGGGAGTAAGATAAAAACTGGCCTTGTGCCTAACTCCTGGAGAGGAGTAAATCAATACCCAATAAAGAATGGATGAAATAGAAAAGAATGAAATTTACTTACTTGGTTATAAAATGGGTCTTTTTACTCGGATAATTTATACGGAGAGAAAAAATGGAGACACTAGTCCGTTTTTTAGGGACGTGTTTGTGGCGAGTGGCAGCTGCTTTTATGGTTGACAATTCTTACGCTTGTTTAGCAGTCGATTCAGTTGGTCGACGTTTTCTGCAACTGGAACAACTTTGGTTTGCGCTAATTGTTTTATACTCGCTCGTTTTCTTCTACCGGAAACAGAACATACCGAAAAAGGAAAGGCCATTCTTCTCAAGGGATGGGTCTCAGCTTTTGGTTCGTGGCCCCATTAGAGTTTTAGATGCGTCCTCGCATCTCCATAGGAGGCTCTGTCTGTCGGTCGCGCATTTGATTAAAATAACATTGTCATTGCTAAATGCGCAGATTGAACGGACGTATCTAAAATAAGATGCGTCCAAGTATCTCAATAAGGGTCCTCGTCCGTCGGTCAGTTTATCGTGTTTATGTCCGAAATAAGATTTTCGTTGGTTTATCATGCTGGCAAAAAAGGAGGAAAACAAATAAAATAACCATTATGTTTCAAGTGTGGATACTGATTGTAAGATTTATTATCTATGAATTTGTTATCGTCACTTTTACTTCATCGCGTTACTAAACGCGTAAATTTAATGGACGCATCTCAAGAATAACAGTAAATTCAAATGCAAAACGCGGTAAACGCCATTTTCAAAATCACGAAACTGTCTCTACAAAAAGTGTTGCATTTCAACACTCGACGACACCCCAAAACTATATGTTACATAATATGATACCGAAATAAGATCTTTTTTGATTTCAATAAAAATCAGTTTTCATTTGAAGTCTAGATTTAATATATTCGCGTTTTTATTGTTTAAGGTCTCAATTAAAACGAATTGGATTTATCGCGTTTTGCGTTCGAACTCTTCAGTTATTGTTTATTGTTTAAAAAGCATTTAACTGTATATGTAGTCATGACTGTTAATTGTATTTTCATAATTCTAACAAGTGGGCTTTCTTAAGAATTATAAAAATACAAGTACAATGATACTTTGACAAAACAAAATACGAATTAAATAGACTGCTAAAAATTGAACAAAGCTTCTTTTTATAATCTTAAAAATGGCTGCTTAAAAATCCGAAGAATTTTTCTTGTTTCAAAATAAGCGAAAAACAATATTTTAGAGCGAGTGTCGCTGTGCGGCTTTTTTTTCAGGTTGGCAAAGTAAGGGAGATAAGCTATCTAAACTTACTTATAGATTTATTTTCAACACTTGATTTTAACAAAGATTTTTGCTTCATTTTCCTTAAAGGAAAACAACTTATCAAACTTTAAATGAAGGTTTGTGGACCCAGGGAAAAAGGAAAATACAGAAACTCTGAGGAACCCGACAGGACAAATCTAAAAATATGTTGTTGAGATAATTTATCTGTCTTACTGAACTTAAAGTAAAAAAGGTCCCGCTGTGGTATAATTCCGTCAATATGTTATTTGCATCCTAGTCTTGGTAAACGTCTGCTGTAAAATATACGATGTGTTCGTCTTGCTGTATATTTTGTTAAAAATATCAAGAAATCATCTAATACATAAAGTAGAGTTAGTCTCGTTACGCATATCTAAACGCTAAGTAGCCTTTCTCACACAAGGTTCATATTTAATTCTGTTTAGCGATAAATAAATGCGGCCATGTTCTTAAAACTAGGCATTTTTAATGTATTATATTATTTACACATTGATCTAATATATCAACAATGTTTTGTTATCCAGATCATATAATATATATATATATATATATATATATATATATATATATATATATATATATATATATAGGGTGTTTCAAAAGTCTTGGGAACATTACAAATGCGTATATCTCATGAACTATTCCAGGTAGAAAAATGAAACTGGTGCCATTTTAAAGCTTGCTTAATCAAGTTTTAGGTCATACTAATGATTTTCGTGTTATCTTTCCAGGTGCGGTAATGGCGTTCTCTAAACAAGACAAGGCATTTTGCGTCCTCCAATTTGCAAAGACTGAATCGTGGACATGTGTTCAGCGTGCATTTCGCAGGAAATTTAAAAAAGAAGCCCCTGAAAGGAAATCCATTGTCAGATGGCATGCTAAATTTGTGAAAGATGGGTGTTTGTGCCCAAGTAAGCGAACAGGTCGCCCTTCAACTTCAGAAGATGCAGTTGAGCAAGTTCGGACAGCCTTTCAGCGGAGCCCCCGTAAATCAGTGAGAAGAGCCAGCAGGGAACTTCAGCTTGCTCCAGCAACTGTCTGGCGTGTCTTAAGGAAACGACTGCAAATGGTACCTTACAAGCTCAAGTTGGTCCAAAAGTTGAAGGACACTGATAAGCCACTTCGCCGTGACTTTTGCATTGCAATGCAAGAGAAGTTGGAAGATAACGGCTTTGATGACCGGCTTGTTTTTAGCGATGAGGCGACCTTCCATCTGAATGGCAAAGTTAACAAGCATAACACTCGCATATGGGGTACTGAGAATCCTCATGAACTTCTTGAGCACGAGCGAGATTCACCAAAAGTGAACGTGTTTTGTGCAATTTCCAAGAAAGGTGTCTATGGACCGTTCTTCTTTGAAGAGGCAACTATCACTGGTGAATCCTATCTCAACATGCTGGAAGACTGGTTAATGGCTCAGTTGGAACAAGCAGAATCTGATGACTTCATTTTTCAACAAGATGGTGCACCACCACACTGGAGTCTTAGAGTAAGGCAGTTTCTTAACACAAGGCTGCCTGGTAGATGGATTGGGAGATCTGGGCGAGGTGATGACGTTCTCATGCCCTGGCCTCCTAGGTCTCCAGATCTTACCCCGTGTGACTTTTTCCTTTGGGGCTTTGTCAAGCAACAAGTCTATGTGCCGCCCCTTCCAAGAGATATTGACGAACTAAAGGCTCGAGTAACGGCAGTTGTGGGAACCATTGACGTCAAGATGCTGGAACGCGTTTGGCAGGAAATGGACTATCGACTAGATGTCTGCCGTGTGACGAATGGTGCTCATATTGAGCAACTTTGAAGATTCCCCACGAAACTTGAAACTTTAACCTTTCCAACGGTACCAATTTCATTTTTCAACTCCTAATAGTTTTTGAGTTATTAAAAATTGTTATGTTCCCAAGACTTTTGAAACACCCTATATATATATATATATATATATATATATATATATATATATATATATATATATATATATATATATATATATACAGTACCGTCCAAAATTAAGGAACAACAATTAAATCTTCTGAATCTAAACAAAATTATATATTAATTTTTGTGAAAATTTCACTGAATATACACATTATGTAGTTGGACTTTTACCGAGATTTTCAGATGAATTAAAATAATATTTTTAAAGTTATCCACCATTTTACAGATTTTAAGTGTCCAAAATTAAGGAACAAAATATCATTTTTAACTAAATCATATTAAAAAAAGCAAAAGAGATTTAACATTTGTTACTTCCACCTTTGTTTTCAATAACTGCTGCGCATCTACGACTGTAGGATTTCAGTAAATCTTGACATTGGGCCACAGTTATCTTGGCCCATTCATCTTTCAGTTTCAGCCACAAGTCTTCGATATTTTCCGGATTATTTGCCATAACATTCTGTCCTAGAGTCTTCCATAGTTTTCTATAAGGTTCATGTCAGGACTTTGAGCAGGTCAGTCCATTACCTCTACTTCTTGATCAGCCAGATAATTCATGACCAGCTTTGCCTTATGCTAGGGAGCATTATCCTGCATAAAAACAGGCTTTTCGATATCAGAATTGTGCAACACTGGCAAAACATACTGTTCTAAAACATTCTTGTATACAGTGGCATTTACTCTAGTATTTAAGCGTACAAGTGGTGATGTACCCTGCCATTATATCATGCCGAAAACCATCACGCTACCTCCACCAAATTTAACAGTTTTTTTATACAGCTAGGATCCAAACTTTCGCCTTTTCTTTTTCTTACAAATTGTTTTCCATCACTGTTAAATACATTAGATTTCGATTCGTCACCGAAATGAACGTTTTTCAAATTTTCTTCTGACCATATAACAAGCTTTTTTGCGAACGCCAATCTAGCTGCTTTGTTTTTTTTTTACTTATTAGCGGCTTTTTTCTATGAGATCTTGCAAAAAGACCTATTTCATGCAACCTTCTGCACACAGTTTGTTGTGAAACATTTGTGACACTTTCCATTTGTTTAGAAATTTTGCCAGCTGTGAGGAAATGGTCGTTTAACACTAGGCGTTGTATAACTCTGTCCTCTTTTGCCGTTGTCTTTCTTGGTCTACCAGTTTTCTTTGTCTTACAACCTTCCAGTTTCTTTATAGAGTTTGAGAACTCGGCTTACAACACTTTTTGAACGTTTCACACGTTTTCCGATTTCTTCTATTGTCTATTTTTCCTTTTTTAATTTGACGATTTTTGCTTTGTCGCTTAAATCAGTTTTATTTCTTTTTGACATGATTGATATTGCGTGGCTTGCAGCAATGATGATAATTAAAGTTTAAAATATTTATTTTCATCCTTTTATACAAAAAAACCCTACTGTTTTAAACTTTAAACAATTATTTTTCCTTAATGTTCCTTAATTTTGGACACTTGAAATCTGTAAAATGGTGGATAACTTAAATAATATTATTTTAATTCATCTGGAAATCTCGGTAAAAGTCCAACTACATAATTTACATATGTAGTGAAATTTTCACAAATATTAAAATATAATTTATGTGAGGTTAGGAAGATTTTATTTTTGTCCCCTTATTTTGGACGGTACTGTATGTATTACTATTTCATGTATCCACATAACATTTTACAAGGAGATATCATTTTTATCGTATCAATTTTCAGCATTTACTTCAACAGTGCTCGATACGTAAGTAGAGCTAGGTAGTAAGCTATGAAAATATATTTATGGCAATTAAGCTCTCTGTGTAGCTTAATTGCCATAAATATATTTTCATAGCTTACTACTACAGGGTGTCCCAAAATAATGTATACACTCTTTGAATCGTTATAATTCGTTCAATTTACTGATTTTGACTTGCAAACAAGGTTGATAGAACAGTAGAAGAGTAAGAATACACATTCAAAAATACTGACACTAAAATTAACAAAACCATAGAAAATTAACTTTTAATAAACGTAAAGGCTACAATGTTTAAAGCAAGAAACCTGAAGCAATTGCAAACAAATGGGAGTAGCAATTGTAGTAGAATGTGCCCAAGGAGTAAATGTTGCAGGACGTTTGTAGGTACAATTGTTCACGTCTTCACTATATGGAAAGTGTATTGAGCAGAACGGGTTGGGGTTAGGGTGAGGGTTCATTTTATGAACATTCTGAAATTATCCTAAATAGCCTTTATCTTTGTTAAAAGTTAAGTTTCTATGTTTTTGTTAATTTTACTGTCAGTATTTTTACGTGTATATTCTTACTCTTCTGTTTGTGTATCAATCTTGCAAATAAAAATCAGTAATTTGAACGAGTTATAACAATTCAAAGGGTGTATACATTATTTTGGGACACCCTGTATATATATATGTATATATATATATATATATATATATATATATATATATAATATAAATATTAATTATTTATTACCTACAGACATCGATCATCGATGTTTCATGCTTACACACTCTTCAGTGCAGGAAGCTAATTCCCGCGTGAACTCCGATTATAAATCCCAACTGATTCGCAGTCAAGAGACTTACCAGTTGGTCACCAGAAATTAGCTTGGAAGTTAGGAGGAATTTTATTTTGTAAATACCAAGTCGGCGGGTATTAACAGCAAGCAGCGAAGAGTGATCAACAACAACAATAAATCGTGTTGGATCTCGCAATGAAGCTAGTAGTAATGTTTGTTATTAAATTCACTCAGAGTGTCCGGCCTTAATAAAGGAGGCTATACAATAATATTTATAAATAAATATTAATTATTTATTACCTACAGAAATTGATGTTTCATGCTTACGCAATCTACAGTGCAGGAAGCTAATTCCCGACGGTCGACGGGCACGAACTCCGATCACAAAATATCACCACTGATTCGCAGTCAAGAGACTTACCAGCTGGCCACCAGAAATTAGCTCTCTCTATCTCTCTCTCTCTCTCTCTCTCTCTCTCTCTATATATATATATATATATATATATATATATATATATATATATATATCACAGAAGATAAGAACAACATCGGTACCGTCAGTTTCTAAATCCGAAAAAAGGGGAACAGCACGGGACCGTTATTTGTGGATTCTCCTAAGCCTCCGCTGTGGTCTGTTGCTTTAGAAAATGGCAACTCACCCGCCGTGAAAGGTCGTAACGACGGATTTGAAACCGAGGGTAGCAATGTTGTTCTGATATTCTGTAATACATACATATAAATAAATATTACGCTCTTATTTTTAAATTTTTCTAAATAATCGAGTACTCTGCTGGAGGTTCTCTCCCACTATATATTAGATAATTATATATATATATATATATATATAATTAAATATTTATTATTAAATAATTATTTGTAGCCCTTTTCGGCCGGACACTCTAATGAGAAGTAATACATGCCGGCAAATCAAAGCTATAAATACATGTTCCTTCCTGTTGTACACTGTTATGACGGCTAACTATTGTTGCCCGCCTTCTCGGCATAATACGGTTTATTTCTTATAATTTCGTATAGCTATTCAGATTAGCTTCATTGGTTTGAGCGTCTGGATTTGGAGTTAAAGCTGATTCTTTTTCCGGTGTACGAAGCGGGCAACTGGTTTGAATAGTAATCTCTACACTGATGATTCCACAAGGATGAAACGTATACGTCTGTAGATAATTAAATATTTATTGTATATATATATATATATATATATATATATATATATATATATATATATATATATATATATATATATATGTATTTATATGTATATATATATATATATATATATGTATATATATGTATATATATATATATATGTATATATATATATATATATATATGTATATATATGTATATATATAATATATGTATATATTTACATATATATATATATATATATATATATATATATATATATATATATATATATATAAGCATATATATATATATATATATACAGGGCTTTACGTGCTCCACTACTTTTGGAGCTGCTCCCGCTCCTGCTCCAACGCCCAAAATTGGAGCTGGCTCCTCCCACGCTCCCCATTTTCAAAAAGGAGCTGCTCCTGCTCCAACTCCTATAAAAAAGGAGCGGCTCTTTTTCAGCTCTCCATAATGAAAATGTACCTTCTTACATAAACGTTCTATTCTGCCAATGAATGGTCGAAGGATAGGGGTGGGTGTCAAAAGATCTTATCAATATAGGTTGGGATGTCATTTTAAGTGTAAGACCATAAGATAATATTTGACAAAATCTCGCTAATATTTTGAGAGTTATAGGAGTACATGTCGGACAAAGTATAGGATTATACGTAAATTTTCGTTTCCTGGGGTATAAAATAGAAATAGAAAAAGCCCTGAAGTATTTTAAAACAATTTTAATTTTACAACCTATTTTTTCAGGAAAGGAAAATTTGACCCGATATTTTTTCTATTTATTTTGGAAGGGAATTTAGATTTGTTTTAAGTAAATAAAGTTTTACTTTTAAACATTATTAGTGATTATTTTCTTTTTGAAGAAAACATTTCCTTGGGAGAGGAGAGACAGCCAGGGCAACATTACTCGTCGTGTTGTTGTTTAATATTTGTTTGTTTTACGAACGTAACTATATTGTATAATGTATATTATTATTTATAACAGAGAAACGCGCAAGTACTTTCAAACAAATCGATTTATCTATTTTTTTCTATAGTACAATTTGGGGCGAAAAAAAAACGAATGAAGTTTATTTTTTAAAGATTGAATAAAAAAAAATATTTTTCATAAGTTGCCCAAAAATATCAATAAATTGTCAATAAACATTTAATGTCTTAAAATTTCATACAAAATATCTGGCCTAGACTTTGGAAGCTGAAAAAATATCGGGTCAAATTTTCCTTCACCGAAAAATTAACTGGAGTAAGTTTTCCTAGGTCGGGCGAAAACATTTATTAAAATTAAAAATTTGAAAAAAAAGGTGAAAACGTCTATATTTGAAATCTCTAACAAAAAGCAAACTGTTTACAATTTTAATATTCGATAATAGATTTTTTAAGATAAAGAAAGATATCTAATCTACTTTCGGTTCTAAAAAAACAGCAACTTAGTCAGAAAGTCTAATTATTTGCTTTTTTAAATTAAAATGTAAGATATTTTCTTTAATTTAATTAAGTTTAAACATCGGTTTAATTGTAGAATAGGGACCGCTGTTTTCTTTCGCTCATTTCGCTTGGTATTCGTCCACATTTAGGATGAAACTGATTGCTGGTCTTAATTGTATTTTTGGTCCTGAATAAAAATTCTCATTTACTTTTTAAAGTGTTGAGAATCTAACTTTAATTCCAGGTTTTAATCGCTGGCGGCCACATTGGTTTTTTTTTTTTCTTGGACTAAATATATTTTTTCCTTGGGCTAAAGATATTTTTACTGCTTTAACATTTTATTACACACAAAAACAAAACTTTGAACATTCTAGCAAGTTCTAACGGAATGTAACGAATTTAAAAGCAAACATGAAAAGGTTAAAACATACTAGTCGTGAATTTAAGAATAACAAAAAATTTCGCCGAAAAGACGAAGGATAAAAATGTGGCATAAAAATTCAATTTGATATATGCTAAAAAATAAATTAGAATTTTTTGTCAGGACAAAATATACCATTTCACCCCAAAAATCGATTTTATCGAACATTTGGGTGAATACCGAGCAAAATGGGCGAGAAAATTCAACGACCCCTATAGTATAATTGAACCTAAAATTCATTATTTACAAACACGAATTAAAAGAAACATTGCCTTATTCATTCAATCAGCAATAAACATCCCTGTCTTAAATACAAAAAAAGTTCAAATCTATAAGAAAATAACTTCAAAGACATCTATAGACTCACTGGCGCATTTAAAGACATTTGGTGCCAAATTGTCTTCTTCTGCCTAAGAATGCTGTCCCATCAAAAATTTAACACATAGATGTAAAAATATGAGAACTTCAAATGTTCTCCTTCTTTCTCCCTTTCTCTCCCTCCCTCTCCCTCTTTCTCTCTCCCTATCTCATATACATTTACCAGATATAATGTTTTTAAATAACTCAGAGTAAACTCTGAGACTTTCTTTTCTTTTCCTTTTTATTGCTGAATAAAAAACTAATGTTTAAAAGAAAGAAAAAATTAAAATAATTTTGGAGCGCGGAGCGATAAAACCACCGCTCTTTAGTCCCAAATGGAATTGCTCCCGCTCCACTCCCGCTGAATATAAAATGAGCCCTCCTCTCCTTCGCTCCAGCAAAAGGAGCCTGCTCCTGGAGCACGCTCCTTTTTGGAGGGCTCCATAACGCCCTGTACGTATATATATATATATGTATATATATATATGTATATATATATGTATATATACATATATATATGTATATGTATATATATATATATATATATATATATATATGTATATATATGTATATATATATGTATATATATATTGATGTGTGAAAAAAGACAAACGTGATTAAAAAAGTAATTTTTATTGGCTGTAGTAACACTTATTTGTTGACTATTTGTTTATTTCGCCCGTTTTTCGTTTGTTGGAAACCTTTCATAATCGCCATAATAATGTATATACTTACTGATTGGGGGGGGGGGACAATCAGGCGAACTTATGTGTTGAGAGAGAACAGTAAATAAATACATATAATTGATTTAAAATGTTCTTAAACATAAATAAACAACCAAAATTTAAACTAGTTAGTAATTTTTTTGTAATAAATACAATTTCTGAGAAATAATATAAGTAATGGACACGACGCTGTACACAATTTTCTTTTCACTGACATATGCAAATTTATGGCCGGAAGGGGAAGTCGAACAAAGGAGTAAACCAATATGGCGATGTGGTGGCTGGACGAAGGTTATGAGAGAGATGCCATTTATGGCGGCATGTCATTCCCGGTGTTCGAGGTGGCCCAACCACGTGTAGATAAAATTAACAGAATCAATAAACAAAAGGGAAGAAAGCAAAACCATTATTATTATATCGGAAATTATACTGGAAAGAAAGCGAAGGAACAATAAAGCTTACACACAGAATGGTATTTAGTAAAATCAACAATTAGAGTAAAACATATTAAAGAAAACAATTTATTTGGATAAGACATTTTGTAAAGCTATCAGTTACAGAGAATGGTTGAGTTCATTTTTAAGGAGTGAAACATTCAGCAAAAAGTTCCGTTTGTTTAAGTTCGTGTTTGTATGAATGCGTATATGCGAACGAGGTTGATGTAAAGTTATGTAGTTTTGTGGCAATTCTAATGTGTGCGCACCTGAAAGAATAGTTCGTTATTCGTTGTAGGAATTAAAAGAGATTACCTACTTTTTGACTTTTGCCTCCCCACCTCCTCGGGCGAACGGGGGGGGGGGGGGCGTAGACGACGATCTCCTCAGTGTCTGCCGGCCGAAAATCGGAAGAGAAAAAAAAGCGAAAAGAGATTGTGCCACTTGTTGACTTCCTCATTTACAGGGATCAAGTCACGCGTGATCAAGCTGGACTGTTGGTCCCTGATTGGCCGGAAACTTCGGCCAATGTGTTTTCACGAGATAACATCTTCTTCTATCTCCGAGACGAAGGAGTTGCTTAACACCGAGAAAAAGAAGTCACAACAAATATCCACTTGGCCGGTAGTAGCGTCTTCTATAATAACTTCCCGGGCCAGAATAGAGTTCAAAGATCTGCTGTTAACTTGTTTTTTGTAGTAGTTAATATATCGACTTAGGCATTTTATTTTTGCTTTGGCAATTCGTACAAGAAATAGCATATGAGAGAACTTTTAACATAGTTGCCGCCATTTGACTATCTTCGCACAGAATCGATCCATCATTTTGTGTGTCCAAGTTTGGCGTTTTCCCAATTCTATTAAAAACTTTTTTATATATACAGGGTGGGCCAAAATAAGGGTCCTATCTTTAAATTTGAATAACTTGAATTTGAATAACTTCCACAAAATAAAAGTTAAACTCACCAAACTTTATGTGTGTGTAGACTGACCCTTCCTAGATTTTTTGAAATAAACAAAACAAATTTTAGCCGAAAAACACTTCTTAAAACTTACAAAAACTAAAGTATTGTTTTTTACACTGTTTTGAGTTTTTTAAGCAAAAATAATGTTTTCTAAATGAGGGTACGTTCCTTAGGGCTAATACGGCTCATGCTTGCTTCGGAAGGGGTCCTTTACTTATTCTAAAAAAAAAATTTAAAAAAATCAATAAATAAAAAAGTTATGAATTTTTAAAAATAGAACCCTTATTTTTGCCCACCCTATATGTATATATATATATATATATATGTATATATATATGTATATATATGTATATATATATGTATATATATGTATATATATATATACATATATATATATATATATATGTATATATATATATACATATATATATATATATATATGTATATATATGTATATATATATGTATATATATGTATATATATATATACATATATATATATATATATATATATATATATATATATAATCGTTCTCTGAGGATTTAGCGTTCATTCTGTTAGGATGAAGCTGTGATTTTTGTCGTTGTTCCAGCGTTCGCGGGCGAAATTTTAATTTTGGGTTCATTGGGTTTTTCTACCACGCGAAGCGGTTAATTATCGGAAGTTCTGGCTTTTGGGCCTTCATTTATTTTTTTTATTGCTGAAACTTAGCGTTCATACAATAGATTCTTGGGCTGCAGAAATGTCACGTGAAAGAAATGTCTCTTGCATGAAGTCGGCTATTGACTGTTAAGGATTCACTTTCGACGCCTTGTTGAAATTTGTGCGTCTGTGCAAGTATTCTTGAGCTGATTAAAATTTTTGTCAGGTTGTAGATGTCCCGCACAGAGCTGGATTTGAACTGGGAGGATTCAACACTTGGCACCTTTTGTAGCTTCCTTTGTTCCTCGTCTGATAAGATTTTTTTTGTCGTCGGGCTGAAGTCGTTTATTTTTTATTTAAATATTTTTTTTTGTATTTTCCTACTCCTGATGTGATTTCGTAGCTTCATTTTTTGTGTATGGCTTTTGTCACGAAGTGTTGTTTGGTGTTTTGTTTTTGTTGTTTGACGTATTTACGCCACGTGGGTAGATTTTTTGTGTAAACGGATTCTTGTTTTTGTAGAATTATTTCTTTTTTGTGTGTGAAAGGATTTTCTTTGTATCGTGAAAGGATTTTTTGTCTTGTCTCGTGAAAAGGATTTTTTTGTTTTGTGAAAGGATTTTTTTTTTGTTTCATGAAAAGGATTTTTTTTTTCGTGAAAGGATTTATTAATTTTTATTTTTTGTCTTGTTTCGTGAAAAAGGATTTTTGTTTGTTTCGTGAAAAAGGAAAATTTTCTTTCTTTGTGAAAGGGAGTTTTTTTGTGTAAGCTCGTCTTTGTTTTTGTAATTATTATTTTTTTGTGTTTGTGGACGCGTATTTTCTTTTTTTTATATTCATCTTGTATATATTGGTGTGTATCTTTTTTGTACTTTGTTTCCACGCACGCATAAGACTTATTTTTGAACTTTCGTTTTGCTTTTTAAGTTTTTACTTTGTTCTAAGTTTCCTTCGCTAAATTAGATTAATATTTACATTTATTTGTTTGTTTTTATTTTTATACTGTTTAGTTTTCAGAAGGGTTTTATTTTTATTTTTTATTGTATTCTAAGATTGTATGTTATCAGAAGGATGTAGTTAGCGTGTTAAACGTCGGAGAGTCACCATTTATGGCCGGGGGTGTTATTGTAGCAGACGCTACTACCGGCCAAGAATCTTTTCATTTCTATTTTTTTTCTAAAAAACAACTAAAATGGTTGTTCGCCTATTACAAATATACTGTCCGAATATATTGGCTATTATATTTCCCTTTAACATTGGGGGTCCGTTTTTATGTGAGGAACCGTACCTACCCGGTGTTGACCGGAACTAAATAATTTCATTTGCGTTTAGTTTTTGTTTGTTTTCTTGTAATCGTTGGTGGCCAAATTGTTAAAATTTTATGTATTTAATTTTTCGTAAACGAAATTATGGGAACGGTTTATGAAGTATTTATTGACATTTGATTTGAAGGCAACCATGTTGTAGTCTGCAGGGGAGTAGTCCCGTGATAATTGGTTCTACAGATGGGAAGTTCTTGAAAAGAAACTCTGTTTATGGAAATTCTGCTTGATGCTAGGCACGCGATCGAATAAAGGAAAATTCTCTCCAGTTAAGTTAGAAAGAGGAAAAAATCATTATGTATATAAATTATCATTTGTCAACTGTAATTAGCCTATCTTCTTGACTACTCTGTTAAATGTGAGAGTTAGTATGGCAGAAAGTGCTCGACTGAGCTCTAATATCTGGTTCTTCCTTGTAAGACATTCACAGCAAAAACTCGTCTTATTACCACAACTGAAAAGAAGTTTCTTTTGTGCAATCGTGCGCCTAGCATCAAGCATAATTTCCATAAACAGAGTTTTAAAGGAGGTTCTGCCCCATAGCTCCCTTAGCTAGAAGATTCGGGACCACTTCCATTGTCTTCCCAGAAAATTTTATACATATGATTTAAATTTCATAAAAAGAGGATATATTTGAAGTTTTAATCGGGTTATGCCTTCATAGCCCTCTAAGTGGTGCACTTGGAGATTTGCAAAAACTTACATTGTAAATTTTACATGCGAATACACTTTTATGATTTAATGTAGATTCTCTAACTTTTTTTCTATAGGGAGAACACAAACATTGAGTAAATATGTTGGTGTATATGTGTATAACTTCTGTATGTAGACTGTTATTCATTAGTTTCCGGGTTCGAGCTGGAATTGGCCGATATATTTGCCATACTCGTTTTGAGCCCTAGTACTTTCAGATCAGTCTGGATCCATCTTTAGGGTTGGTTATCAAGTAAAGAACATGTTTTTTTAATAGTTTAGTCAGGAACTGTAGATGGTTGTAGTAGTCAGAAGGTATTAGTATTATCAACATTTTAGAATGTTTTCACTATTATTGAAATTAATTTTGTTAATGGCTGTCTTTTTTGTTTTGATGTGTAAGCCTTCTAATATATGTAGTTTTTGTCTGTAGTATTTTCCAATATGATTGCGTTTTCTACAAGAAGTTTTCTACATTGAGTGGGTAAGCATGTTGAGTTTCTGGAACACTTCCATTGTCTTCCCTGGTTAATTTTACATAAGAATACACTTTTAGATTTTATGCAGATTCTCTAACTTTTCTTTCTATAGGGAACACACAAACATCACACACATGCATACACACAGACATTGAGTTGTTTTTTATATATAGAAGATATATTAAAAAAGTAGAAATTTCACATTTAAACTTTGAAGAAAGGAAAATGTTTTGGAGTGAATCTTTATGATGATTAAATTTGTTGATAAATTTTGGGGCGCGGCATGTAAGTGTGAAAAGCTTAATGGTAGTCAGAAGAGTTCAACATAAAGTGTGATCAAAACAGACGGGGAAAAGGATACTTAAGTGTTCTTTGAATAGAGTTGCCTGAGTTGGTGGGTGAGTAGGCGAAAGTGGGTGCGCCAAGCGATGTGTTTGAAGTTACTTTGAGATTTTGTCGCTTTTTATTCTTTTGGCGAAATTTCATAGGCTCGTCACACACATATCTTTCTATTTAGTTACTTAATTTATTTATTTTTGATCGGGTTAAAATTGAACACTTTTGTATTTATAAATTTTACCGAAAATACTGAGTGAATACACGTGTGTACGGACCGACTGAACCTCTTATAAACAAGCGTAGTGAAATGGGATGTAGCGTTTTCCTTGGTACAATAGAGGTTCGTCCTTGTTTGGTTTGTTTTGACAGCAATTTGTCAAAAACGGATCTTATTTTACGCACAAAGATTATTTCTGCAGGAAATAATGAGGATGGTGTCTTAAAATTTGGCATGATTCTGTATACTTGTAATAACTGCTGCACAGCGTTTACCGTGAGAGTGTCGCAAGCTTTGTTCAGGGATCTTTTTAACGTGTCCACAAAACGCTCAGCCTGACCGTTTGACTTAGTATGGTACGGAGGAGTCGTGATGTGTCTTATCTGGAAAATCTCACAGAACTCTTTAAAGTCGGAAGACGTAAATTGCGTTCTGTTGTCACTGACCAAATAATCGACCACCCCAAAACGGGCAAACAATTCGTGAAGGAGGTTTATCGTTACCTTTGTAGTGGGCTTTTTACATCGGAACGCTTCGGACCATTTGGTAAAACTATCCACTGCAATTAAATAGTAAAAACCCTCTTAGGGACCCGCAAAACTTACGTGTATACTTGACCACGGTTGGTCTGTTTTGGGCCACGGGCTATGTTTAATATGAGGTGCCTTTGTCACCAAATCACAGCCTTTACACGTATTGACTATATTTTCAATTTTTTAATGTCCTGGTCCATTTTAGGCCAGTACATGTAGCTACGCATTAAACTTTTCATCCTTTTTGTATCCGGATGGCCAACGTGAAAATCCTTCAGGATTCTCCTCTGTAGTTTTTTTGGGATGACGACTCTCTTGCTGTACAGGAGTACATCGTCATATAGTGAAAAGCTGTTTGAAATGTGTTGGTCCTTATCAAACATTTTTGTAATGTTAATGAATTCATAATCGAGGGATTCCTTTTTTATTTCATGTTGCGTCACATGAAGTTTCTTATTGTGTTGCAAAAAATAGCTTTTATTTCCCCGTCAGTTCGTTAGCACAGGCTGTAGGAAAGAAAGCGGGAGTAGCAGCTACAGAAATTGCGACCATACACCACCCGTCGACCAACCTCACATCTGGTGGGGGTGAGAGAGGTCTGGCACCAAGGTGCCCCACCCCCGACACCTAGCAACACCGAAGTTTGTTTTCTTACCAAACATTTTTTTAAAGCATTTGGTGTAACAACTGGTAGGTCTACTCGTCCGACCCCATTCTGTCGCCGGAAAAGGAGCCACTAAAAAAAAGTTCAATCATACAAACCGCTATTTTACATGATTTAGACCATCTGGTGCATGTACCGGTGGGGAGATGCGTTTGCCACGAGTAGACGGTCCACTACCCGAGGGGTGCTCCCACCAGAGTCAAAGTGGTCGGTCTGTCAGATACGAGTGGTGTTTGCTGCGGTATGGGATATTACAAATTTGTTACTTTTTGGCTGTGCCCGAGCTGACCGCAAGCACGCACTTCTTCCCAGTCAGCAGCACTTGCTTCGTTACCTACTCACAGCACCGACCACAGCTGCTGCATTTCGAGCATCGGCACCACAAGTGAGTTGTTGGTGATGAGGCGTGACAAGCCGCTGCAGACCATCCAGACACGAGTAGTGGCAGCGTTCGCTGCAGCCATGCACGCCACCACTTTGTAACTTTTCAGCTTTTTTGTTAAACATTTTTTTTTGCTTAAGACAGTCGCCGCAACGGACATTATTTATTCAACCACTGTACTTTGCAAGCCTAATCGTCACTCGCTTTGTTCACGTATCTGTTCCGCAGTCTACCGTGTTAACCGTTCGTTTAATTTCGATTTCCATTTATCGCTTCTAAAAATAAAATGGAGTTATAACTTTTTAGGAAATCCACAGGTGTTAATATGAGGTCAGATTAGAGAGAGAGGGAGAGAGAGAGAGAGAAAAGCGAGAGAGATGGACACAAGACAGGAGCGCGTTATTTGATTAATAACATGTAAACAACACATTCTCTGAGATTTATTGTACGAGTCGCTCAAAAATGATATATTTACTTTGATTTTTTATTAAAAGTTTTTTTTTAAATCTTATTAGAAATTATATTTTTAAAGCACAAATTTATTGAATCAAATTGTTTAATTAAAAAAATAATTGATTTAAAAATTACTATTTTTTTTGTAAAAAAATAACAAACAATCATATTTTACTGAGTAATTAAATAACTAAATTTAGAATCGTGTTCACTGTATTTTATTTTTTAATTGTTAATTTTACTTCAACTATTATTATCCTTTTACGACCATAAGTGAGTTTAGGGTTTTTTGTTTTACATTTTACGCCGTAAAGGGTAAATTTTGTTTAAAAACATAGTTTTTATTATTCCGTGTTTTATTTATTAAAATGAAGGATGGGGTGGTTTTCTTTCCTTTTTTTGTAAAAAAAAACAAACACAAATTAGCAAAAATATGCGACCGGGGAGAGCATATATTTGCAAGGTTTTATAAATATTTTGGCGCTCCAGAAGTTTACACTGCTGTGCTGACTTCCGGTTTATCTTGCATTAAATTTCAAGTACGGATGATCAGAAATGATAAACAAAACCCTTCTTTTTTAATTCATTATGCGCTATGTTCTGCCTGGCACACGCATAATAACAGACGGATGGCGGGCATATAATATCCTCGCAAATCATTTTGTTGTGAACCACAAATACAACTTTGTGGACCCGAACGAATTTCTCTGGCGGCGCCGAATAAAACAAAATTATTCCGGTAATATTCTTTATTCTATTCTTTTTAAATGCTTTAAATTATGTTGCCATTTCATAAAATACAAAAGACATTTAAAAACTTTGTTTAAAACAATATTTGCTTAGTTATTTTTGTTACTAAATATTTATAAAATATTTGCTTTCAAAATTACTATTAAAATAGTAAGCTATTTTATTATATTTTCATAAAAAATCAAAACGTATTATGTTGCTGTTTCACAAAATACAATATTTCAAAACTTTACTTCTAGCAATATAAAGAAGACATTTCAACATATTTGATTCATAAAAAAGATTTATTATATATTCATAAAAAATAAAAACATATTTGATAATTTGTTTTGCTAACAACTTATTTTATTATAATGAAATTATTATAATAATAAAATTATTATAATAAAAATACAATTCTAAATTTTCCTTAAAATTTTTTTTTATTATCATTTCTGATCATCCGTACTTGAAATTTACTGCAGGATAAACCGGAAGTCAGCGTGGCAGCATAAACTTCTGGAGTTCCAATATTTTAATTGTTTTAAAAACAATATTTTTATACACTCACTAAAAGACTTTTTTGTTGACTTCTTCGACGTTCACATTTTTTATATCGACCATTTTATATCAGCAATATAGTCTCCCTGTGAGCTGGTTTAGCCAATCAGCTCGCAGGGCGCATTCTTCTTTCGTCTTTCGTTTGCTTCACAGCATCTCACTGTTAGATCACCAGCTCGGTTGAGAAAAGCCATGCTAATGTTTTGTTGTCTAGCGTGTGGGGGTCTGACGACGTCTTAACGTTAAACATGAAAGAACGAGTAAAAATACGCCAATAACCAACACAAAAAGTAAGAAAGCCAGCACTCAAAAATACATATAAACATAACAATTTATTCAACGTGGTTCAATTAAATTGTGTAAATTCCACAATGAAAAACTTGAGTTTTGTGCACAGGAAAATGTTCATTTTACTGTTTGTATAAAATTGTCTTTTAAAGTTTTTTTCTTGTAAAGCACACGTGTTTTAGTGTGCGCGTAATTTAAGGAAATTGAGCAGTTTACTGTTTGTATAAAATTGTCTTTTAAATTTTTTTCTTGTAAAGCACACGTGTTTTAGTGTGCGCGTAATTTAAGGAAATTGAGCAGTTTACTGTTTGTATAAAATTGTCTTTTAAATTTTTTTCTTGTAAAGCACACGTGTTTTAGTGTGCGCGTAATTTAAGGAAATTGAGCAGTTTACTGTTTGTATAAAATTGTCTTTTAAATTTTTTTCTTGTAAAGCACACGTGTTTTAGTGTGCGCGTAATTTAAGGAAATTGAACAGTTTACTGTTTGTATAAAATTGTCTTTTAAATTTTTTTCTTGTAAAGCACACGTGTTTTAGTGTGCGCGTAATTTAAGGAAATTGAGCAGTTTACTGTTTGTATAAAATTGTCTTTGAAATTTTTTTCTTGTAAAGCACACGTGTTTTAGTGTGCGCGTAATTTAAGGAAATTGAGCAGTTTACTGTTTGTATAAAATTGTCTTTGAAATTTTTTTCTTGTAAAGCACACGTGTTTTAGTGTGCGCGTAATTTAAGGAAATTGAGCAGTTTACTGTTTGTATAAAATTGTCTTTTAAATTTTTTTCTTGTAAAGCACACGTGTTTTAGTGTGCGCGTAATTTAAGGAAATTGAACAGTTTACTGTTTGTATAAAATTGTCTTTTAAATTTTTTTCTTGTAAAGCACACGTGTTTTAGTGTGCGCGTAATTTAAGGAAATTGAGCAGTTTACTGTTTGTATAAAATTGTCTTTTAAAGTTTTTTCTTGTAAAGCACACGTGTTTTAGTGTGCGCGTAATTTAAGGAAATTGAGCAGTTTACTGTTTGTATAAAATTGTCTTTTAAATTTTTTTCTTGTAAAGCACACGTGTTTTAGTGTGCGCGTAATTTAAGGAAATTGAGCAGTTTACTGTTTGTATAAAATTGTCTTTTAAATTTTTTTCTTGTAAAGCAAACGTGTTTTAGTGTGCGCGTAATTTAAGGAAATTGAGCAGTTTACTGTTTGTATAAAATTGTCTTTTAAATTTTTTTCTTGTAAAGCACACGTGTTTTAGTGTGCGCGTAATTTAAGGAAATTGAACAGTTTACTGTTTGTATAAAATTGTCTTTGAAATTTTTTTCTTGTAAAGCACACGTGTTTTAGTGTGCGCGTAATTTAAGGAAATTGAGCAGTTTACTGTTTGTATAAAATTGTCTTTTAAATTTTTTTCTTGTAAAGCACACGTGTTTTAGTGCGCGCGTAATTTAAGGAAATTAAGCAGTTTACTGTTTGTATAAAATTGTCTTTTAAATTTTTTTCTTGTAAAGCACACGTGTTTTAGTGTGCGCGTAATTTAAGGAAATTGAGCAGTTTACTGTTTGTATAAAATTGTCTTTTAAATTTTTTTCTTGTAAAGCACACGTGTTTTAGTGTGCGCGTAATTTAAGGAAATTGAGCCGTCTCTGTACCCCTGTTTTTGCCGGGTACGAAAGGGTAGGGATTTGGCGTTTGAACGAACAGAGAAAGAAAAAAAGGTTAGGCTTACAATTTTTCCTGTGTACGGTGAGGAGGAACGGGGAGACGGCGTGTAGTTACTGTTAGACAGCAGTCGGCAGTGCTTTCCTGCCCCATGCCCCTTCGAGTCATTCTGATGGGATTTCTTAATCGCTGGTCGTAAGGAAAGACAGACTTTGTTGACAAGACCTGTTACTTGCTGGGAAGCGGGTAAAAAGAGGCGGAAAAGAAAGGCGTATCTTCTTTTATATCGCTCAAATCACGCGTGGTCACGCATGATCTCTGGTCTGTGATTTGTCGGAGACCTCTATCAACGTGATTTGCCGAAAAAAAGGGCTGAGTCAAATTGAAAGAAAGGTCGTACTTGTCTCCCCTTAGTTATTAGGATGTCAATCCGATAAAAAAAAACTCAGATTGAAAAATATTGAAAAAAATTTTTGTTCAATATGTAACATACTGTTTCAGGTTGGCAGGCCAATTTACTTTCCTGCCGGATTTTGTCACCAGTTCAGGTTTATGTGGTGTGCTGGTTATTGTAGGACCTTGTTTGCACGACTCGGTATCTTGTGAAGGTGTAAGGTGTTTCGACATGCTGTTCTTTGATAAATCTAAGTATGCTGGTTTTATCCTATCTATTGAAACCGTATCTTGCTTTCCATTTTTAATTATGGTGAAATATTTTGCCTTCCTCTCCACTACTTGGAAAGGTCCTGAATATGTAGCGCAAAGTGGTTTCTTTACTGCATCAATGCGTACGAAAACATACTCGCAGTTGTGGAGGTCCTTTGGGATGTAAATTTCTTTTGTTTGTGTCCTTGTAGGCGTGAAAATCAAATCATTCATTCTTTGTTTTAAGTTCTGGACAAAGTTTGTAGATGGTTGAAAATGATTCGTTTTTTTTCGCAGAACTGGCCGGGCAATGTCAGTGATGTCCCGAAAACCATTTCGGATGATGTGCATCCTAAGTCCTGTTTTATCACATTCCTGATAGACAACAAAACTAGAGGAATGTTTTCTAACCATGTTCCGGAATGGTTGTTGGCTGTCAGAGCTGCCTTTAATTGTTGATGGAAACACTCGACCATTCCGTTGGCACAAGGGTGATAAGCCGTTGTGGTTATGTGTTTTACTCCCAAAAGTTTTGTAATTTCATCGAAAAGTGTTGATTTAAATTGAGCGCCACGATCAGTCGTTATTACTGATGGACAACCGAAATTAGCTATCCAATCATGCAATATTGCTTTCGCGACGGATTGTGCAGATGTATCTCGTAAAGGAGTTATGACAGGCCATCTGGTAAATCTGTCGATGATTGTTAATAAGTATGCATGGCCATTTGCTTCTGGCAGTGGTCCAACTATGTCGATGTGCAAGTTGGTGAATCTACGATCTGGGTGGATAAATTGGCCAGGTGGAGATTTTGTATGTCTACCCACCTTGCTTGTTTGACATTTTAGACACACTTTAGTCCAATCCCTTATGTCTCTATGCATTTTAGGCCAGACAAAACGATTACTAATTAATTTGATAGTAGCTCGTCGGCCAGGGTGTGACAAGTTATGGAAATGTTCAAAAACCTTTTTTCTGAGTGAAGGTGGTATATAAGGCCTGGAATAACCTGTACTTGTGTCGCATAGGAATGTCTTAGTTCCAAAAGGGATTGGATGTTCCTTTAATTCTAAAGAAGTGTCCTTTTTTACCTTGTCTAATGTTTCGTCATTTTTCTGTTCATCTGTGATTAACTCGAAGTTAAGAGCTTCAGAATTTATGGCGTGAATTGTGGAGCGTTACAAGGTATCCGCTACAATGTTGTCTGTGCCCTTGATGTAACGAATGTCCGATGTAAATTGGGATATGTAGTCCAGTTGTCGGGTATCTCTGGGCGTATATTTGTCCTTATTTGTGTGTAAAGCATATGTGAGGGGTTTGTGGTCTGTGTAAACAGTAAAGTCTCGGCCCTCGAGAAGATGCCGGAAATGTTTTATTGACAGATAGATCGCAAGTAATTCTCTCGAGAAAGCGCTGTATTTTTGTTGTGCATTATTTAGTTTCACCGAGAAGAAAGAGATGGGTTTTTCTATACCGTTTTGAGTTTGGTGTAGAACTGATCCTATCGAAAATGAAGAAGCGTCTGTAGTCAGTGTTAGTACTGAATTATCCGCATGATGGATGTAAGAAAGTTTTGTGAAATCTGCCAGTGCTTTCTTTGAGTTGTTGAATGCGATCAATGCTTCCCCTTCTACTGTAATCGTTGCATTTTTCTTTTTTTGGTTGCGCAGCAAATTTGTGAGAGGAGTTAAAATGTTTGCACAACCTGGAATGAATCTGCGGTAGTAATTGATCAGAGCAAGGTATCTTCTCAATTGGCGCAATGATGTTGGTTGAGGAAATTGCTGGATTGCTGCCACTTTTTCTGGCACGGACGCAATACCGTGTTCATCGATTACGTGACCCAAGAATGTCAGTTGGGGGACTGTGAACACACATTTGCTTACGTTGATTTTTAAACCAAAATGTGCCAGTCTCTCAAAAACCTGTTCCAGATGTTCGTGATGTTCCTGAATATTTCGACTACCGATTAGTACGTCATCGATGTACGCAAAGGCAAATGGTAGTCCTCTCAGAACCTCGTCTATCAGTCTTTGAAAACTTTGAGCTGCGTTGCGTAATCCAAAAGGAATTCTTGTAAATTCATATAGGCCAAAAGGAGTAGGTATTGCTGTTTTTTCTATGTCTTCTTCTGCTACTGGACTTTGGTAATAAGCCTTGACTAAATCAAGTTTTGAAAAAAATTTAGTTCCTTGCAGTCCTATGGCAAAATCGTGAATATGGGAAATTGGATATCTGTCAGGAACTGTTTTAGCATTTAGGTTTCGAAAGTCTCCACAGGGCCGCCAAGCCCCTGAATCTGGTTTTGGTACCATGTGTAGTGGCGAGGAGTATGGGCTACTTGAATGGCGGATGATGCCTAATTTTAACATGTGTTGAAATTCTTTTTTTGCTATATTGCACTTATCCGGGCGTAATCTGCGTGGAGATGCATGGATTGGTGGTCCCGTAGTCTTTATATGGTGTTTAGCAGAATGGCGAATTTCATCGGTGTGCTTTAAAGGAGTGGTTATTGATGGGAATTTTTTGAAAAGTTCTTGTAAACCACTGTTGGTTGGTAAAGCAGAGCTGATTCCCGTTGATGTGTACACTGGGGTTATTCCTTTCATCGACAACTGTGTTTCGCTGTCGATGAGGCAGTGTGTAGACATATCCACTGACAAACGAAAATGTGATAGAAAGTCTGCCCCAAGAATGGGTGTTTTTACTTGGGCTTGTGTAAAAATCCATGAGAATGGTCGTCGCAATCCCAAATTCAGTGTCAGTGATTTTTCTCTAAAAGTTTGGATTTTGGATCCGTTTGCTGCTCGTAGAGTGTATGCTGATGGTATAGACTTGCTGTTGGGTTCTGGTGGTATTACACTGATTTGTGCACCAGTGTCGACTAAAAAAAGATATCCCGTATTGCTATCCCGGATGTAAAATAGACGACTCATTCGTTTTATTCCAGCAGTTAATGTCGTCTTTACTTGCTGCTGGAAGGTCCGTTTCCCGCCTGTGTCTGTTCCACATCGAAGTTGCATGGTTTTATACATTTTCGGGCTTTTTTCCAAATCTTGAATGATACCAGCAGGTATTGCCTGTGTGTCTCTCTCTGGAGAAAGAATTTGAACGTCTCCGGCTATTCCTATGTGGAGAATATGAGTTGTCTCGGAAACGTCCCCGAGGCCGGTAAAATTGATGGTCCTGGTTGTTGATGAGACTCTGTACATTGAGTGTTAATTCCGTTATGTTTTTTTCCAGCCTTGCTACGATGTCGGGTGTGCCTGTTTGAGATGGTGGCGTTGAAAATGCATAGACATTTTTTTCTTGGTTAGGGCTGTTGCCCTCGGGAATTTTATCAGCTATATCTGCTAGCTTGTCTAAACTCAGGTCGTCCGGGAGTGATGCCAGAATTTGCGTTGTATGAGTATGGAGTTTATCCGTCCATAACTTTTTAAATATTGTATCGGACATTAAATTTGCCCCTAACCATGTCCGCATCTTCCTCAAAAGTTGAGATGGCTTCATGTCGCCTAAATTTAAATTGTTGAAGAGATCATGGAGTCGTCTTTCGTCTGACTTTCCGGTCCTCCTTATTATGGCATCCCTCAAAATGTCGTAGGGGTTTTCCACTGGCATGTTGTCCAAAAGATCGACGACTTCTGTGGCTACATCTGCAGGTAGCTTTTCTACTACATATACGTATTTTGAATTTTGTGAAGTTATTTTTTCCCCAGTGAATATAGCATTTAGCTGGGAAAATCATGTTTGCACATTTGTAGGATTGTATGTAGGCAGGTTAACAGTCAACATAAATTCTGTCGGTTCGTTTGAAGCCATTGTTGTTTGAGTTACTGGAATTCTAATGAATAAAATGTTCAGCGGGGTCACCAAATTTGTGGGGGTTCTGACGACTTTTTAACGTTAAACATGAAAGAACGAGTAAAAATACGCCAATAACCAACACAAAAAGTAAGAAAGCCAGCACTCAAAAATACATATAAACATAACAATTTATTCAACGTGGTTCAATTAAATTGTGTAAATTCCACAATGAAAAACTTGAGTTTTGTGCACAGGAAAATGTTCATTTTACTGTTTGTATAAAATTGTCTTTTAGTGTTTCTTCTTGGAAAGCACACGTGTTTTGGTGTGCGCGTAATTTAAGGAAATTGAGCATTTTACTGTTTTTATAAAATTGTCTTTTAAAGTTTTTTCTTGTAAAGCACACGTGTTTTAGTGTGCGCGTAATTTAAGGAAAATGGACCGTCTCTGTACCCCTGTTTTTGCCGGGTACGAAAGGGTAGGAATTTGGCATTTGAACGAACAGAGAAAGAAAAAAGGTTAGGCTTACAATTTGTCCTGTATATGGTGAGGACGGAGAGACGGCGTGTAGTTACTGTTAGACAGCAGTCGGCAGTGTTTTCCTGCCCCCTGCCCCATGCCCCTTCGAGTCATTCTGATGGGATTTCTTAATCGCTAGTCGTAAGGAAAGAAAGACTTTGTTGACAAGACCTGTTACTTGCTGGGAAGCGGGTAAAAAGAGGCGGAAAAGAAAGGCGTATCTTCTTTTATATCGCTCAAATCACGCGTGGTCACGCATGATCTCTGGTCTGTGATTGGTCGGAGACTTCTGTCAACGTGATTTGCCGAAAAAAGGGCTGAGTCAAATTGAAAGAAAGGTCGTACTTGTCTCCCCTTAGTTATAAGGATGTCAATCCGATAAGCGCAGCTATGCCGGCTTCGCCGTTGTTTAAGGCATGACTCGATGATGTGGTCTACTGTCTGTTCAGAGTGACCACAGTCGCAGACAGCCGAGTCCCTGAGTCCCCATCCTTTCATGGTCGCGGCGAAACGGCCGACACCGGTCCTAAGGCGGTTGAGCATTGTCCACTTGCCGGCGAGGGAGGTCCACGCCTGGTAGGTTATCCGGGTTCTCCACAAATCTGTGCAACCTTGATTTATCTGCTGCCTGCCATTCCTCCGTCCAGCAACGTTTCAGCCAGGGCACATTGAAATCATTAGTTCCCTAATGGACTACTTAAGCTCCCTTAGGATATTGAAGACGATGGGCAGACGGTACCCTGGCACCAGCCAAGAAGGATCGCCCCAGAGAGACTCCGTCAAACAACGAGGAACCCTAACCTCTCTCCTGCGTCTGTGTCCACTGGACACTCACAGCATCTATTATCTTCGCCTTAAGAACTTATTTTATTTCGGACACTGTCCAAATTTCTTCCACCTATACCAAACGGTATAGGTAACCTTTTAACCGAATAAATCCCTTTCGTTGTTGTTGTAAAAAAGTGTCTTTATTTCATTTCGTAAGTTGAAAATAAGATAGGGGGATAACATATCCTCTTTCTTACAAATTTGCTAATTTAAAAGGTGTCTTTTTCTTCTATTTCATACGTAATATTAAATTGATTTTAACGCCAATACGTTCAGCATGTCATAATCTTAAAAACATATATATAATTTTTGAGCTACTATTCATCGTTTTTCCGATCAAATTACATTTTGGCTAAGATCAAAGTGTAGTATCTGTTCCGATGGATACTGCACCCCATGGACTGGTATTGTCTTGGCCTTCGGGTCTTGATTTACGCCAGTCAATGGGTCTGTCCTGTGCAGTTCTGGGAGGTCCACCTTCCCAGGCTTTGCCTCCCCTCTTTGGGGAGGAGTAAGTTTATTGCTTACTGTCTGAGGCGCCTCTACCGGGGAATGCCGACGGGGCTGCCGAGGCAATTTTTAAACCCCACTTTCCCGACCCGACCTTGGGTCACATCTTACTTGTGGGAGTAAGATAAAAACTGGCCTTGTGCCTAACTCCTGGAGAGGAGTAAATCAATACATGTATGTGAAAACGACATAATTTCCTTTCAATATTTGCTTTTAATTGAGTCTGGCGGTAAAAGAACATTTCAAGTAAAGATTTACCAGTCCAAGGGACGCTACTCTTCTGAAAGACAATTTTCAGAATTATTTCCCTTACATAAAAATATAAATTTTTTTTCCCCCCGAGACATTTTTCCTGTTGACTTATATTATTATACTAAAACTGAGTTCATCAACCTTTGTTTTCTTCTACATTTGGCGCTCTTGTATAAGCAGTAACCGATCTGAGGGGGATAACTCTATTTTACTTAGCCGCCGCTATTCCGAATTCGCTTATACTTTGGCAAGGGAGATAACTTTGCCACAAAGTTTATAAACTTTATAACAATTAATAAAAAAACATGTTACAGTTTTGGAATGCGTTAAAAATAACTTCTAAATGCGTTCAAAATAACTTTTAAGCACTTTTATTTACATGCCACAAATTGTATACACTTTATAACAATTAATAAAAAAAATGTTACGGGTTTTAAATGCGTTCAAAATAATGGTATGTAAATAAAAGTGCTTAAAAGTTATTTTATTAATTGTTATAAAGTTTATAAACTTTGTGGCAAAGTTATCTCGCTTGCCAAAGTATAAGCGAATTTGGAATAGCGGCGGCAAAGTAAAATAGAGTTATCCCCCTCAGATCGGTTACTGCTTATACAAGAGCGCCTTACATTTTAATCACACGAAATGCATGCTAAAGTATTCCTTGATTTTTGGATTGAGTTATGTTTTTTAAAAAATCCATTTTAATTACCGTAATTTGTAATTTATTAAGTTTCGGTCTAGTACTTTGTTTGACCCCTCTCTTACTGTCTGTTGTTTGACCCCTCTGTTCAGATTTTATACAGTTTCTATTACTCTCGCTTACATCTCTCTCTCTCTCTCTCTTTCCTCTCTGTTTATTAAACATCAAAAGTAATAATGTAGCAGTCTGAAATAGAACCTATTTCTTATGCGTCTACTGTGGGCAAGTTGGTCTTAAACTAACCAATCGGCTCACAGAGCGTATTGATTTCAGCTAGTCCCTTGCGGACTATTTGCTCCCCTGGCCGTCAACCTAGAAGGAACTCTTCTTCACCTCTCTCCTGCCCCCTCATCCACTGGATTTCTGAGCACCGCTCCCCGGGCAGTAAAGTCCTACCTTTTTCTATGCTATACCCCAACGGTATAGGATACCCATTAAAGATTTTTTTAATGTTAAAAGAAGCGTTGAGTTTTTCCTCGTATGACTACCGTCTACCGTGCTTATACTTATAGTGAGGCTACGACATATAGCCATAGCGGGTATCTTTTACTTTACTCAGCAGACTAAAAACGCTCAAAAAACAAATATACAACAAATAAAAGTAACTGTAGGCGATAAAAGTTATTTTCAAACTTACCTGTGGCATTTGTTTGTATTTTTAACCCATTCGAAGTGCTATTTATTAGAAATTAAATTATTCGTCACACCAAGATCGCAAAATCCAAGATGGCGATCGTAGGGGGGTATGTAAGAGAAAGAGGACCGTCCGCCATTTTCTTTTTGTGCAAAAAAAAAACAAGAATTTTTTTTTTGCATCTAATAAAAACTCATGTATAGTACGTAAAAATAAAAACAAATGTCATAGCTATGTAGGATAATATCTATCCTCGACGTAGGTCGCCTTTACTTGTTGCATATTTATGTTTTTAAACACTTTCTCGTTCGTTTTTTGACCCCTTTCACGACTCTGCGGAGTAAAGTAAAAGATACCCACCATAGCTATTATTATAAAACTAACAAAAACAAAAGTCTGGAATAGTCTATTATAAAGAATAGGGGTATATCACCAGAGGTATTAATACTATTTAACCAATAGATGAAGAAAAAGCGCGTGTGAGAAAGAGGGAGAGAAGGATATATAGCGAACAGAAAGTCTAATTTGAGATTTTGTCGTTTCATTTTTAAAATGTAACTGGCTTTGCAAACTCACTTTTTCCGGATTTCAACAATCTAACCCGAGCTCAGCGGGTGACCCAATGGGTCACATTTTTCTTTTTCTTCTATTAGTATAATAGAGGTCAAACATGTGTAGTGGGTTGTTTACAATCGTCAGTCTCTTGGTAGCAAACCAAGTACTCTTGTGCTACTATCGTTTGCCAGGGGGAGTTTATCTTGGTACCGACACCACCACGATGAAGTCGCTTGGACGGCTGGGTGTATCTTGATTGTGGAACCAATGTGATAAAGTCGTTTGCTGGGGGCGATCTTTGGAACAGGACGAAATGTGCTACGACCATTTGTCGGTCTTGTGTGGAACCACATCCAAATGTACTTGTCGTTATCGCCAGTGAGCAATCATCGTTTGAACGATAGTCACTGCCGGGGAGTATGATTTGGTGATCCGCGCCGTGGAGACGTCCTTGAAAAGACGCTTATAATCCTGGTACGGTACCAAAGTCCCAGAGTGGCAACGATAGGCACCTCTCCTTAATGAAGGGGTTCAATCATACTGGGGTGGGTATTCTGTTGGGTTGTTAACTGTTCGGTCGGCTGGCATGCTGAACTGGCTGGGACAACTGAGATGGAAATGAACGTTATGTAATAATGGAACAAAACCATTTTATTTTTTATATAAAAAATATAATTTGTTTATGCCGAATAAAAAATTAACATTTCTAAAACCCGAAGAATATTCGGCTGAATCGGCAGCCACACACGTCTTGTCCCCTTCAAGTTGAAAAGCCGACTATAATATTTTGCTTGTTAAGAACTAAGTGAGAAAGGAGAGAGAGAGAGGAGGGGCAAAATATACAACACATTGTTCTGAGTTCCAACAAGCCCTGGTGACAGGTGAGCCCGGCTGCTGTCAATAGCATTGCTGATATTTTAGCTGACATTTCTGATCACACCGACTGGCCCCAATCAGAACATGGCTGTCGTGTGTGAACTGATATTTTTAGTGCAGTGAATTTATTTTACTTGTCTCCAAGTCTGGCAAAAGAATTGCGAAAATGTATTGGTCAGCTCCTCAGAAAGGGTTACTCATCGTTGTGCCACACTCTTAGTTGACATCAATTACTGTCCCAATTTATTTTTCTGTTTGCTAACAGGATGCTTGCTACACTTTTACTAACTAAACTAGTCCACATGGTCAACTGCTCTGGCTGTCGCAACCTTTGACTAGTGTAAGTCCAACTGTTGACTCAATCAACTGTTTCTGCTAATGTTCCAGTGACTTTGTCCAGCTGTCAACTACCTCCACTTGTCCAGCTGTTGACTCAATCAACTGCTTCTGCTAATGTTCCAGTTGTCCAGCTGTCAACTACCGCCACTTGTCTAGCTGTGGACTTGACCAGCTTCTCATGACAAACTATCCTTTTCAGGACAATCCACAAAACTAGGGCCTGGACATCAGGGGGAAGGATGACACCCTACGATGGAGACGAGGTAATGTAATTTCCGGCATCCCTAAAGTTCTTACAAGAAGGACCGTCTTTTCTCTTGTGAGGAAAACTTGTGCTACAACTGTCAGCTCGAGAAGAGTGGTGTGTCAACGGAGAAGAAATTAACGTATCGGTCGACACCAGTTCATTAGTGTTGAGAGTTCTGTTAGAGAATGATGGAGCCATGTTGGAGGACGCCCAGGACATCAACGTGGCTGAGTTAGATGCCGTGATGAAAAACATGAACCTAGCACTACAGTAGCAAGCAAAGAGGTTGCACCTGCATACTGACTCCCTTTGCTTCTATCTCTAGGTGTCCGACATGTTAATCAGGAAAGGAAGAATACGCACGAAGGGAGCAAGCAAGATTCTCATAATATGAATGTTAATATTGAATGTTAACTATAGTGCTGCTATAGTGAGTGCGATGAGCCAGCAGCAGATATAAGACATCCACACACAGAGCGGATGGACACTCAGATGTCAAGAAGACTATATTTTGTGAGACACGTGTTGTATCCGTTATTTTCGGTCTTTGCACATAAGGACGTTAACCGAATAAGCGAGATGCTTGGTTGCAGGTAAGCTTGTTTTCCCGTCACTGACACTGCTTGTTACTAAACCGGTGTTCCCTTTTCCCGTCCCCTAGGTACTAATCGTCCGGGTGGGTTATCGCCCTTTGATTGGGCTAGCTGTACATTACATCACTCCTCTTTTTCCAACTTCTAATAGATTATATGTGTGTCTAGTGTTATTATCTTTGTGTAACACATTTTTTTTTAAATACTATAACATTTTCTTTTATTTTAATTTCATCAATTTTTTTTATATTATTTATTTGTAGTGTTATAGCATATGTTATATTATGAAAGCGTATGGTGACAAGCAGAAAAGAATAGACAACACGGGATGGAAATTATAACGAGCTCAATCATTTATTTTCCAAAACAAACGGGAAGGAAATTACCAAGAATTGTCGTTGTTGTTGGTGGTGGTAATGGTAGAAGCAGCAGCGGCACTTGTTGTTGTTGTTGTTGTTGTTGGTAGGAGTAGACGCAGCGATGACTGTTGTTGTTGTTCTTATTAATAGTAGAAGCAACAGCGATGATGGTCGAAGCGGCCGCGATGTTTGTTGTAGCAGCAGTGAGTCTCGGTGGCTAGCGGTCAGAGCCCTGCCCGTTGCCTGACCCCACTATTTATAGAAAAGTGGCGGACGTAGTAGTAGACAGGTGGCTTCGGATGAAAGATGGCCCTTAATTTCAGAAAATTGTGTTTCTTTTGAGTTGCTCTTTTTGCCACAGTGAGCATGGCACATGAGCAATCCGCACGTAATCGCTATGGTAACAAGCATGATCATGCACTCTCACTTTTGTGCCACCATAGCGATTACAGAACGTGTCCCAATGCAGCCGATTCCACTTTTAAGCGGTCGGGAATCACGTAAACAAGGCAGACTTGGGTGGCGGTCGTCAAGGTAACCCATTCCAGACAGTATGACAGCATCTTCAAATCAAAACGAGATCTAAAATCATAACATGTATAATCCTTAAGTCTGTGGGGTATGTGTCTTTTCTCGATTGGATTGTCTCAGTTGGGGCAGGGTATTTTGACCATGCATAAGTTTGAGCCGTGTTGTGTTCGCGATGTGCCTGGGAAGGGTTTATTGATTGGTTCATCATTATCTGAGTCAATGTGGGTTTTATGGTCAGTTTCAATATGCATATGTCTTGGGGATCTCTTGAAGAAACTGCTGTTCCTTGTGATAAGGCTGTTTTCTCACCCGGCAGTGATCATGGATCCTTTCTGCTCTACGACAGTCAACGGTGATGGATGGTTAGAAATTGAGGATTTTGAGATTGTTGTCTTTTACAACGACAGTATCACAGACACAAATGCGGCTTGGTTTAACATAACATTTTTGGTTCGCGTATTGCTTCATGCCAGCGTTAGCATGGATGCCGTGCTGTTCTGATGTGCGATTCATTTGGTTGGGGTCTGATTAAACGAGGTAGTCTGGTTTTCAGATCCCGTCCACAGAAGGATGAGGCAGGTGGGATGCCAGTTGTTGAGTGAGGGGCTGTTCAGTAGTCCAAAAGAAATTTATGGAGTTCCTGTTGGTAGTTCAAACCTGGTATATGTGCCGTCTTGATACATTATTTTGCTGTTCACATAAAGCTTCCAGTCTAGGGGCCACAAAGGTGCTATTTTCCTCTGTTTGAACCCAATGTGATGAGCATATGCACTGAATTCCTGGCTGTTGAATGGAGGTCCGTTGTCAGTTTTCAGAGATTCAGAGATTCCAAATTCTGCAAAGATTTTATCAATCCTTGGTATCACACTCATCGCTGAAGTTGAGTGGATAAAGTCCACAATCACATAACGTGTGTACTCATCTGTAATGACCAGCGTGTATTTCCCGTTTGGGAGATGCCCCAAATCAGTGCTGACCACTGTCCATGGAGCTGGAAGGAGAGGAAACATTTTAAGCAGTTCTCTCATGGGGGTGGGGTTGGCAATCTGGCAGTCAAAACAATTTTAAACTGCATTTTCGACACGCGCATGCATGTCGCTAAACTAGATTTTCTCTCTGGGGAGGGCTGTTGTCTTCACGATTCCCTGATGTCCAGTGCGTGCAAGTTTAACAGCTTGTGCGCAAAGTATCTACGGAAGTGACTTTTGCGAATGATACTTGCATTGTATTCAAGTGACAATTCAGATCGACACTGGAAGAGAGTGCGGAATGTTGGTTTGTCCACATCATCTTTGTTGGTATGCCATTCGTTGGTAACAATTGCTTTAATTACTGCAGTGACCATTGGGTTCTTTGTTGTTTCTGAGGCGACATCATCTGCTGTCATCACTTTAGGAGGATGTAGATATAATGTAGTTCAGGTATTCCTCAGCAATTTCCTATTCTCTGCCACTGGGTGATAGGTTTGTTGTGAACCGAGACGCGATCCGAGCGAATGTTGGAAAGCAAATTGCGTGAATTGCTTCCCTCTTTCTTTCTCTGCTTCATTTTGGTATGCTTTCCTTTTCACGCGCCAAAACAAACAAACAAAGGATTTCGCGCAGAAGCATGTTAGCTCAGTATAGTCCAGCCAATCAGAAACTAGCACGTCGATAAACAATGCGAACTTTGAAACCCCTATAAAAGAACAAGAAAATATGCAGAGCTCTCTCTTTTTTCACCCAGACAGACCTGGCGACAGACCACAAAATAACGCACAAGAAGTTCGCTCCCACACTAGCCCGTCCTCTTTAAACGGAGCAACAGAACGCTTCAAAAAGTATGTACAAGCATGCCTTGCCTCGTGCACATACCCACTTACACACACAGTAGCAGAACAAGTTAACAAACCTACACACACACAGATCACATTCCCACTTACACACATACATGCTCTATGACTCACGCACTAACAAATCTTTAACCACCTTGTGTTTGCCGAATTACAATGAACATTTCTAACAAAGAACACGAGTTGAGTAAACTTTACAAAGAACATTTGTTCATTAAAACAAACTATTATGTTCCATGTAATCTTATAGCTTTAAAAATGCCTTATCTAAAATAAATTGTTTGTTAATTAATAATGTTTTCTTTCATTTTTAATTCACTTAATGTTATTCCTGTTTGTAGTCTTTTCCTTCCTTTGTTCATTCACAAAACGCCATACATGTGGAGTGAGCACTTGCTCGCTGGTGACCCTAATATTTCTCCTCTTATATTTCCATATCTTTCCTTCGCCATTTCATTTCGTTTCCATTTTTATTTACCATGTATGTATTAGATTTAAAAACATTGGGGCCATTATTATATGCAAAACTGATCTCTCACTCCAACTTCTTTTTTTCTTCTTTCTGCTAAGAATTTTTTCATAGTGCTTCACTCTTAACACGTAATCGCCTAAAAACGTATAATCTCATTTTTTTTGGGGGGGGGGGAGTAGCTGAAGGTGTTGATCTACAAATTTACCTTTTTATAAAATTTTTATTTATTATTTAACTTTAATATTTAACTTGGTACTGATATCGATCCTGAACCAGTTTTCGTGAGGTTCGAATCGGAAGCGTTCGGCTGTCCTACGCAAACGCCCAAGAGTTGACGAGCCGATTTGTACCAGACGACAATTTTGATACAATGCTGCGTCCTATGATAATAATGTTTTGCTTGTTTTGTTTTTTTTGTTGTTAGGGTTTAGGGTTAAAGTTAGGGTTTAGGGTTAAAAATATTTATTTGATAACAGTAATTTCGCTCTGTTTTGCTTGTTTTATTTGTTTTGTTGTTTAAAAAATCGTAAACTATCTCGGTCATTTCCGGTTTGTTCCGTAAATCGCAATCGTATAGGAAGGGGCCATATCGGTCCGAATGTTTGGACCGATATGGCCCCTTCCTATAGAAACCATAATTAAAATAATAGCAAAAAGGAAGGAAAAAGATAATGAAAGAGTTTGGGGTTAAAGGCGTTGCAAGGGGAAAAATACTCCTTCAGATTAGGACCCGAACTAACTTTAACCCTAACCCTAACAACAGGGTCAAAGTTATCTTGGGTCCTAATCTGGAGAAGCACCGGGGGGGGGGGGTTCCTATACAGATCAGGGCACATATGAGAAACGCAGTTACACAGGTGAAAATCGCAATTCCAAATACTTTAACTGGAAAACACTTCGATATACTTATGTGTCAGGTAAAAATAGGTATCTACACCAAAAATTAGCAAAAATTAGCGAGTAGAATTTTAATTAAAAATAAAAATCAGTTTTATCGTATTTTGCCGACTTGAGTAAATCCTCCCTGGTTGGGAGAAGTGTTTTTGTTCTCCTTGACATCAGCTTCTGAGCTGGTGATAAGAGACCTTTGGCTGGCGTATTCCTGTGATCCAACATTGCTAGGTATGGATCAGCCTTATCGTCCATCGCTTTTCGGAAAAGGTTCTTTGCCATCTTTATTGCAGATTCCACTTTGCCATTTGCCTTGCTATTGTATGGACTGACAGGTGTATGTGTAAAACACCACTTTTTTGCGAAGGCAGAAAATTCCTGGCTACTAAACTGAGGCCCATTATCAGTTACGACCTGATCTGGTATTCCATGACGTGCAAAATGGTGTTTAAGTTTGGTTATCACTGTCTTTGCTTGTGTATTGAGAAGATGATCGATTTCCCAGAAGTTGCTCATGTAGTCTCTATCTGCAAACTTAAAGAGATCTACTCCCACTTTCGCCCAGGGTCTGTCAGGAACTTCATGGACCATTAATGGTTCTGCCGGGTTGGCCACTTCATATTTTCTACATATGGGGCACTTTGAAACATAGTCTTTGATGTCACTGTTCATATTTGGCCAATACAAACATTCTCTTGCTCTTCTGCAACATCCTTCTACTCCCAGGTGTGTGGAATGCAGTTTTTCTTTCAACACCGCTCGCTGTGTCAGTGGAACCACTACCCGGTTTCCTCTGAAAATTAAGCCATCTTGCACCGTCATTTCATTCCGCATATTAAAATATGGTCTCACCTCTGGGTCAAGATGTATTTTTTCTTCTGGCCATCCTTCCAGAATTACCTGCTGCAACTGCTGCAAGCTTCTGTCTTCCTTCGTGGCTGAGCGCAGTTCAAGCAGCCTTCTCTCTGTTATAGGAATATATTCTGCTTCCTTGACATCATCTTCATCGTCCATATCTTCACTGCCCAATCCATAGATGTATGCTCTTGATAGCGTGTCTGCAAGGAACATTTTCTTACCTGGATGGTACAGAACTGTAGCATCGTAAGCCTGTAGTCGCATCAGCATGTTTTGAAGTCGTTTCGGGCATTTCACCAATTCTTTTTTCATAATCGCTTCCAGTGGCTTATGATCGGTTAGTACTGTTATCTGTATATTGATGAAACCGTTCACATGCGTAGACTACTGCTAGTAGTTCCTTTTCAATCTGTGCATACCGAGTTTCTGTGTCGGTCAGTGCACGGCTGATATAGGCTAGGGGTTGACCTTCTTGTAGTAGTGCAGCCCACATGCCCTTCTCACTTGCATCGCATTGGATGACCAAAGATTTGTTGGGGTCATAATACCTCAGCACTGGTGCCTCACTCACTACCTCTTTAATTTTCCCAAAAGCCTCTTCATGAATTTGGGACCATGTCCATGGCACATCTGCCTTCACCAAATTTCGAATTGGGGCCATCACATCAGATATGTGTGGTAGAAATTTTGCCAGGTAATTCACGAATCCAACCAATCATTGCACTCCTTTCACATCTGTTGGACACGGCATCTCTTTTATGGCTCTTACTTTCCCAGGATCAGGAAGTAACCCATCACTGGTTATTATGTGTCCCAGGAAAGATATAGACGTTTGTCGTAGGTTCAATTTTTCAGCATTCAATCGCATCCCGCGATCACGACATCTCTGCAACAGTTTCCTGAGTTTTCGGTCATGATCAATTGTTGCTTCTTCCATCGTTTTACCCTTCCCAATCACCAGGAGATCGTCCGCTTTGTTAACCACCCCCTCCAAATCGGACACATTGTTAAAAAGGGTCTTTTGAAATATCTCTGGAGCTGGAGAAATACCGAACGGTAAAACCTTCCACCGGAACCTACCATATGGTGTAGCAAATGTTGTTAAGCGACTGCTGGCTTCGTCTAATTTTACATGCCAGAATCCATCTCGTAGATCCAGGGTAGAAAATACCTTGCTGTCAGCCAGTTCTGGTAGTAAATCGTCCAGTGTAGGTAACTGAAAATGTTCCCTTTTTAGAGCTTTATTCAGTGGTCTTGGGTCTATACATATCCGCAGGTTTCCATTTTTCTTAGTTACCAGTGCTAACGCACTTACCCATGGTGTTGGGTCGCTCACTGGTTCAATAACATTCTTCTTAACCAGTTTTTCCAACTCGACTTTTAGCCTGTCTTTAAGTGCCACTGGTATTCTCCGTGTTGCTGCAACATTTGGTGTTACTCCTGGATCCACCTGCAAATGTACCTCTCCTGGTAATTGACCCAATTCTTCCCTGAACACATCTCTGAAGTCATTGATAATTCTGTCAGAGTACTGGCTGCTGGATTCATTCATCTGGGAAACTTTGGCGACCATTTTGAATTTGTTGTTATTGATTGTGACGAGTTCCATTTTCTGGATTGCATTTGCTCCCAGTAAGGGATGGAAATCCTCTTTCACAATGACAAACTTAACCGCATATTTTTGTCCAGTTTTGGGGTTTATCATTTTAACTCGACATTCTCCCAACGGCTTCACTTCTGCTCCATTCCACATGACAAGGGTCTTATTTGAATGTTCCAGTGTTTTTCCAATCACGTGTTTCACATTCAATATATTCACGGACGCTCCACTATTGAGCTGAAAAGCAATTGGTTTTCCCTTGACCCTCATTTCTGCCTTTATCACCTCTTGACTCACAGCATTCACTTTTTCCTTAATCGTTATGTTGTCTACCTGTCCATAGTCTGAACAACTACTACTGTCGTTTTCCTGGTCCTCATATTGGGTTTTGACAGCCTGCACCTTCTTTTTCCTTGGTACTTTGCATTTCACGGCAAAGTGGTTTTTTCCATTACATTGATAACAGGTCTTGCCAAATGCAGGACATAACTCTTTTCTTGGTCCATGCCGCAGTGCACACGCCCGGCAATCTCTGTCAGTTTGTGCCGATGTCTTTCTCCTGGGTTTAAAATCAACCTTATTCACTCCTTCAGGCCTTAGGATTCTGGACTGAACCGTGGCATTTTCAGACAGCTTACAAATGTCAACACATTTTTGTAAATCTAACTGTCTTATTTTACATAATTCAGCTTGTGTCTGGGGGTTGTGTATTCCCAGCACTACCTGATCTCTGAGTACTGATGAAACGCAATTGTCACTAAAATTGCACGTTTTTACTAACGTCCGAAGTGCCGTAATAAAGGATTCCACAGTCTCTGATCCTCCTTGCTTTCTAGAATGAAATACGTAACGCTCGTAGGTTTCATTCGTTTCCCCTATAGCGTATTTATCAAATACCTGAATAATTTCGGTGGGTGTTCTTTCATCTTCAGGTGTTAGAAATTGAAATCCGTAGTAAACTTTCAATGCGTCATCTCCCAACGTGTGAAGCAAAAGTGCCGTCTGATATTGTAATGAATGTTTCGTCAAACACGTAATAATGGCGTAGTTATGCTGTGGCAGATCAATAGATCGATGAGACGAGCGGGCATTGAGGAAAAGTGCTAGCCTGTTTAGCTACCCCTTTTCTTTCTAGGTTCGTTCGGCTTACTCTCTCTTACTCTCTCCCTTTCTTTCTTTCTTATCTTTGTTTGACCCTTCTTTGCCTCTGGTGGTGAAACTCGCGAAATCTCGCCTAATCACGGTGGCCGGAGGTTTCTGACCAATGGGCGGCCGACAGGTCAGCTCAGCCGTACGTGATCTTAAATTTATAAAAGAGGGGACAAGTCTCTTTCTCTCTCTTTTTTTGCCTTCAGCGTTCTGGGCGGACGCACACAAAGAACTCTCGGCGATTCCCCCCCCCCCCCCACCAGCTCGAACGAGCTGTGTGGAGGAGGGAGGATGGGGAGAAAAAGGTAATCTTATTTACAATCTTTCAATTTGATGAACATTTCTTCACATCCCTTTTCTTCAAGCATCTTGGCCATAATGCCATTTCAGTTTAAACAACTTCCAGTTCGCCGATAAATTATCTTCCATACATAAGGGCGCTGGTGGTCTTATACTAGCCACTGGTCTGTTTGTGTCTTCCGACATTTTTTTTTTTTTTTCTTTTCTCCACGTGACGTACGTACGAATTTACAATTTGAAACAAGAATAATAAAGTTACTTATCTGTTTCTTATCCCTTTGTACATCCTATTTAGACATATCTTCATCCCACCGCTGCCACCATGTGTCATTTTAGAGGATGTCAATGGATTGAATAGAAACATAACGACAGAGATCAGGTTCGATAAAAGATGGCGTCCTTTATTTACATCAGGCAAAACATGAGTGCCCCGGTAAAGGGGCGTTACTCCAGACGGTGAAACTCTTATTCAGTCCCTCATGCAACACGAGCAGAATTATGGGGACATAACTCAGTTCGTCATATAAACAAGTAATAAATTAATGGCGATTCGGCAAAATACGATAAAACTGATTTTTATTTTTAATTAAAATTCTACTCGATAATTTTTCCTAATTTTTAGTGAGGATACTTATTTTTGCCTGATACGTAAATTTAAACAATAGTTTTTATTTGGAAATTCGTTTTTCATATGTTCCCTCATCTGTATAAGCACCCGAAGTTTAAAACAAAATTAATGAATCGGCTGCTTTTTTCCGACCTCACAAATGAATTGTTTTGGACTAATTTCAAATTTACCTTCAATTATTTTAAAGGAGGTAGATGCGAAGAACACGGAGGAACGCTGGCTTCCGGTGGAAAAAAGTCGAAGAAAGTGTCTACGGATGCCTGAAAGTGATACAACAATTTTTTTTATTCATAGTAATTTCAGACTTTCCTTTTTGTCATATTAATTTCAGACTTTTCTTTCATCATAATCTAATAATTAACATTATACAGACTATTTGAAAAATAATTTATTTGTTTTTATTTGATTGTTTTCAAAACATTTTTTTAAATAATAGTGAAAACCTTTTTTCCTGGAAATGGAGTAACTTCCGGAATCAAACTTTTTTCTTAGAAATGGAAATGCCCTAACCCTAACCCTAAGCCCTAACCCTCACAAAAAAACATTATTTTCACTAGATATTAAAAAAAACATTAAATAAAAAAAACACATTCCGTTGCTCAAAAACATTATTTCTTGAAAAAAAAAAAAGATTATTCTATTTTGTTTATTTTCTTCAATGAAATTTTTTTAAAAGTTTTGAAAACAATCAAATAAATTATTTTTCAAATAGTCTGTATTATGTTTATTATTAGAATATGATGAAAGAAAAGTTTGAAATAATTATGAAAAAAAGAAAAGTCTGGAATTAATATGAATAATAAAAAAATTGTATCACTTTCAGGCATCCGTAGACACTTTCTTCAACCTTTTTCCACCGGAAGCCAGCGTTCCTCCGTGTTCTTCGCATCTGCCTTAAAGGAAATACAGTTGGGAAGTCGGGAAAAAATCAGAATAAAAACAGCCGTTTTTAGCTGGGAAACGACTAATTTACCCATATAATGTTTGCTTTTATATTCGAAAAAATACATTGACCATTGAAAATTAGTTAAACATTTTTGAAAATGAAGATAAACCGGAAGTCACGTGAGTGAGTCGATGACGTCATAAGGTTCGTCCTCAAACAGTAACAAAGCTTCATTCAAAATGGCAGGTAACGCAGACGAATCGGCTTTGTATATCGAATTATTGAAGGGTACCGTACTTAATCTACAAGGTAAATTTAAGAAAAATGTTTATTTAGATACTTCTGAAACTCATACGTTTTAATTCGATTTTTTTTTTATTCTGCGTGTAATTAAGAAATAATTCGTTATAACTCGTCTCGAAGTCTCTCACGCTAACGTTCGTTTTTTGAACGTTTTGGAATTAAAATCAATTTAGTAAAAAAAAAAGACGTTTTATTATTTTTTTTTCAACTTGAGCGATACAAAGTAAAGAGCATTTTGATGAAAATCACGATTCTTGTAGCATTTTTACACGTTTCAAACGTGTTTGTCTTCCGACTAGATGCGTAATATTAATAGATTTTTACTCGAAATGGTTCCTCACTTCATAATATTAAAAAAAAACAGCAACCATTAATGTCGTCTATACACAACGTTTTATCGTATTTTCATCGTCCATCTTCACTTTTACCAAAACTCGTTTAGTAGTTTCAATTTACTTGCTTACCCATAAGAGCAGTTAGACACGAGGTTGGGTTTTAATAGGGGAGCGGGGGGGGGGGATACAACTCCCCCCAAAAGGGTCAGTCTGAATTTGGACCAAAATAAACAATTACCTCGGTCTAGAAAAAATTCTGCAAATTCATCCAATATTTATTAAAATATAGGCAGATGCGAAGGACATAGAAGACCGCTGGCTTCCGGTGAAAAAAGCTTGAAGAAATTGTCTACGGATGCCTGAAAGTGATACAACAATTCTTTTTTTCATATTAATTTCAGACTTTTCTTTCATCATAATCTAATAATTAACATAATACAGACTATTTGAAAAATATTTTTGTTTTTATTATATTGTTTTCTAAACATTTTTTTTTTTGTAATAGTGAAAACCTTTTTTCTTGGAAATGGAGTAACTTCCGGAATCAAACGTTTTTCTTAGAAATGGAAATGCCATAAACCTCCCCCCAAAAACATTATTTTCACTAAATATTTCCAAAAAAACATTAAATAAAAAAAAAAAATTCCGTTGCTCAAAAACATTATTTCTTGAAAAAAAAAAAGATTGTTTTGTTTATTTTCTTCAATGAAATTTTATTTTTAAGTTTTGAAAACAATCAAATAAATAAATTGTATAACTTTCAGGCATCCGTACACACTTCAAGCTTTTTCCACCGGAAGCCAGCGGTCCTCCATAAACTTCGTATCTGCCAAAATATATATATAATAAAAAAACGATTTTGCGTATCGTTAACATTTTGTATCGAGTTTAGGCAAGGGAGATAACTTAAAAGAAAAATACCAGATGGCGACTATCGATAAAAATCGGTTTTTATTTGTAATTTAATAAATACTCGATGAATTTGCGTAATTTTTGGTGTACAGTCTCCTATTAAGCTACCACGTAAATACATAACAAAGTTTATACATTTCTTTAGCTATTTTTTTTAACATGTCACTGTGAAACAGCAGAAGCACCGAGAGCAGATACTACACTTTGCTCATACTCCCAAAAGATCAAATATCGTATTTCCTTTAATCTTCACCGGAACGAAGGTTGGCATTTTGGCTAAGATCAAAGTGTAGTATCTGTTCCGATGGATACTGCACGCCTGTCCTGTGCAGTTCTAGGAGGTCCACCCTCCCAGGCTTTGCCTCCCCTCTTTGGGGAGGAGTAAGTTTATTGCTTAATGCCGACGGGGCTGCCCAGGCAATTTTTAAAGGTAAATTTATAGAAGTGCACCTTTCGTATTTCGACCTCTAAAAAAAAATGTATCCTACTTTTTTGGCCAAATTACATGTAAACAACCTCAACAAATATCCGCTATGAAAAAAAATTATGAAAATTTTTATTTTAGTAGGGGGGGGGGGGTCACTTTCCTATATAAGTTATACGTAAAGTGAGCACCCATTTCTTGGCCACCGAATCTCACCTGTTTCGACCCCTAAAAAAAAAGTTTCTACTTTTTTTGGCAAATTGCATGTAAACAGCCATCCATAACAAATATCCGCTATGAAAAAAAAAATTAAATTTTTTATTATTTTAGATGTTAGGAAGGGTGGGGGATCACTTTCCTATATAAGTTATACGTAAAGTGAGCACGCATTTGTTGGCCACCGAATCTCACCACTCGTATTTCGACCCCTAAAAAAAAAAAATTACATGTAAACAGCCTCAACAAATATCCGCGCGCGCGCGGATATTTGTTGAGGCTGTTTACATGTAATTTGCCCAAAAAAGTAGGATACTTTTTTTTTTTCTTTTAGTGGTCGAAATACGAAAGGTGCACTTCTATAAATTTACCAAAATAAATTGGCTAAATTTCTACGTTTTTACAAAATAAGTAACCCCCCCCCTAAAAAACGAATTTTTTTTACGTGTTTTTATTTAAAAAAAAATTCCCCCTCCACAAAATTGAAAACTCAAGTCGGTTACATGTCTCGTTTTATGCTAAGTGGCCAGGAAATGGGTGCTCATTTTACGTTAAGTTTATAAAGGAAAGTGATCCCCCACTCTAAAATTTTAAATATTTTTTATTTCTTTGCGGATATTTTTTTAGGCTGTTTAAATGTATTTGCACAAAAAACAGAATTTTAACTTTTTTAGGGGATAAACTGCGCCGGGTAAGATAGTAAAAATTTACCAAAAAAAATATGAGGAAAAACAAGACGGTTGTAAATTAAATTTTTTTTTGAAAACTATATAATAAAAAAGACGATTTAGTCGATTCACTTGATGATTGTCGTGTATTTTATGGTGGAATGAAGACATTTTGAAAATATTAATAACTCAAATTCTTCCTCCGTCCATCCCATAAATTGGGTTGGGCACATTTTCAACGTCTCAATTTCTCTTTTCAAAAGTGAGTCATTCTCACACAATTATTTCATTTGTTGTTAATCTTTTTTCTTTTTTAATCAAAATAAAAGCACTTGAGGCTCCAATGGTGTAAGAAAGGGCAGACAACTCTGTTTTTTAAGTACATAATTTCTAGTTTCTCCGAAAATCGACGTGAATGCCTTGGATAATGCGCGAGTTATTCTATTTAACTCAACAGAAAGTGGAGGATTTATTGCAAGCGCAAACTCTTTCTTTTTCTTCAATAAATGTTCTAGCGGTGCTTGTGCTGTTCAGCGGCCGTATCAAAAAATTATTTTTTTATAAAAACAATATTATATATTTATTCAGCGTTATATTCTTACTCACTGTACAAAAAAGTAGAAAAAATTATCCACTAGAATTTTAATTACAAGTATTTTTCCATTCTGCGTCTCTTAACAGCCTACATCTTGTTTCTTAACAGCCTCCATCTTGTTTCTTAACAGCCTCCATCTTGTTTCTTAACAGCCTCCATCTTGTTTCTTAACAGCCTCCATCTTGTTTCTTAACAGCCTCCATCTTGTTTCTTAACAGCCTCCATCTTGTTTCTTAACAGCCTCCATCTTGTTTCTTAACAGCCTCCATCTTGTTTCTTAACAGCCTCCATCTTGTTTCTTAACAGCCTCCATCTTGTTTCTTAACAGCCTCCATCTTGTTTCTTAACAGCCTCCATCTTGTTTCTTAACAGCCTCCATCTTGTTTCTTAAGAGTTCAAGGGCAGATAACTGAAATCTTAAGAAAGAAGACGAAGGTTTACTGAACGAATCGCTGTTCAACAGTTGTGAATCACAATTTGTTTGCTTTCCGTTTTTGAAGATTAGTTTTGGTAAGACTGCATGACACTGCCCCCCCCCCCCTGGCTGTGCGCATGCGCAAACAAACGGAAGCGAAAAAATAAAAAATCTATTGGTAAAAATGAAATTAAGTCTATCGCTAAAAACAAAACGAAAATCTCTATCTAGTCGTCGAAATAGACGAAACCATTATTGTAAAAAGAAAAAACAATACGGGTTAGAATTTGTAAATACCCGAAGCAAGCAAACTTTAGAGTAAGTTATACAGAGGAAGATAATGGCGGGGACAAGAATGATAAGTGATGGCTGGACTGTCTACAGTGGACTTATTGGTTTGGGGTATCATCATCATGTGATCATCATCATGTGATCATCATCATCATCATGTGATCATACACAAAGATAATTTCGTTGACCCTAATGATACTAGTGTGCAAACACAAAATCTCAAATTCACCTAAAAAGATTTTTGAGAGAAAAGGGCACGAATAGGAATGCTCAACATTGGGAGTATATTTGTGAATATTTGCTTAGAAAAGAACACGAAGATGTTTTTACTGCATTAGTAAATAAAGTTAACAATTTGTATCCAGTTTAAATTTCGGTGTTTGAAAAATACAATATTTTAATCGAGAGCAAACTAAGGAATGTGCGGAAAATCCATCAACAGTGATTCTATTTTGAAAAGTAACAAAATAAAAATAAACCGGATCAAGAGTACAATAAGGACCCCAGTTCATTAACACAACACGCGGAACATATTCCGGAAGTTACCGGCGTCTTCTGGTTTACCTAGCAGTACACGTGGTCGCTATTTACAAAACAACTTGTAAATAAAATAAACGAAATATATACACTTTTTTAAAAATCGGATGACTTGTAATCTTTCGTTTTTCAATAAACAAAACAATTTATCGTTTTTTTTTTGTTTTACTTTTATTTACTAAAAAAAAACAAATTTTAAACACAGAACATTCTATATTTCGTGTTGTGTATTTTAAGAAAAAGTGTATTGCGAGGTCAACCGGAAGACGCCGGTGACTTCCGGAATATGTTCCGCGTATTGTGTTAATGAACTGGGGTCCTTATTGTACACTTGCTCCAATAAACCAAAAAAAAATGTATTGGGGGGGGGGGGAAATGACAATTATATGCTTATTTTTAATAATGAAGACTATTCTCTATTTTTAAATTACTGCAATTGAGTCACGGGAGTCAAATGCCGGTGTGGCAAAGTGCTGCCCGGGGTTGGGGCATTATTCCCAAACATCTTTATTTCTTTTACTAAAACATGGTTTGAGAAAAAATAACATTAAAAACACTAAGTTAAAGAAAGTTTTGGCATACATTTGAAACCCCGAAATTAAAACCAGGTCAGAAAAAAATAGTCGTCATCTTTATAAAAAAGTAAAGAAAGGTTAGCTACGGGAGAACGATAATTGAAATTTTTAATTTTCTAGTTAAAAGACAACACTTTTATAGGACAAATCTGAAAAAAAAAAACCCAGAAAATGTTTTTTTTTTTTTTTTTTTTTTTTGTATTTATTCCTTAAAAAATGGTCCTCTTAGAAAAAACAAAAACATTAAAAGCACTAAGTTATAGCAAGTTTCATTGTACATGTAAAACGGCGAAATGAAATGTCAACAGTGTTTATTTTTAATAATGAGAACGATTCTCTATCTTTAAATGATTGCGATTGATTGGTTCATTTGAGTTACGGGAGACAAATTGTGGCGGATAGAAAAAGTGCCGCATATAAATCAAGTTAACGAACAAGAATTAGGAACTAGTGATTTCTGGAAAATCTACAATTTCCCCATTATCTAACCACCATGATGTCGCTTGCATGTTAACGGATATGGTTGAACTGCTTGCTCAGCGGTTCGTTCGCCTTAAACTCCATCTTGGACTCCTCAAACCATTCCCTCTGAAAGTTCTCACAACAATAGTCCACCACCTTGAAAATGCGGAACTTCTTTTTGACCAAGAGTATGGATTTAGGCAATCTTGTTCTACTGTGGAATTCTAACGGTCATCTCTGAACATATATAACTCTACACTCGATTAGGATGGTAACGCTTGATATATCCAAAGCCTTTGACAAGATCTGCTATGAAGGTCTTCTCATGAAAATTGTACAGTATTACTGGACGAATATTAAATATAATCAGATCCTCCTAAGCTGAAAGAAGACGTTCAGAGTGTCCTCTATGGCCGTATATCTGAACAACATCACATTAATGCAGGTGTACTCCAGAGGTTGATCCTTGGACGTTTAATATTCCTGATTTTTATAAACGACCTTCCCGATGCAATCGCGTCTGAGATGGGTATATTTGCTAATAACACCATTCTTTCTTCCCGACATGTAGCAAATCACACACATATCCAAGGCAATGGCTGAATCCTTAGAAAATGGTCTCCAGTCTGTAGTGGAATGGGGCCAAAAATGGATGGCTACATTTAATGCTGCTAAGACAAAGCTTCTGTTCTTTAACGACTATAGGAAATCTTTCCAATCACCTATTGCCATGGTTGATAGCACCCCACTCGAGTCCAAAATTCAAATTCCTTCATCTAACATACACAGGTAACATGAATTGGAACAAATACGTTGAAGATAATGCCAAGTCTGCTGCAAAGAAGGCTAAAAAAAAGCCACCATTCGCTCATGTATCGAGTATTGTTGCCACATGTGGACTCGTGCACCAATCCCTAGTCTATCCCTCTTAGTAGGTATCCCAAACTGAATTTTTTTTTTTTTTTTCAATATACCAAAAACTTTGAAGGTATGTATATATAGTGTTGCAAGATAAAAAATGATACCAAATTTATTTTGGTATCTCAATTGGTACCTGAGTTATGGCCATTCAAAGTTAGTCGGACATTTAACATGGTTCACCCCAAACAAGGCAGGCCTCCACTGTAGACGTAAGGGGCTACCGAGAAAGAAAGAGAAGGTTGGGGGGGGGGGGGTCAGCCTAAATTGGGATCTGTGCAGCGAGATGTCTGTTTACATTAGTTTTAAATTTTGTGCATGTCAGTACTGTCGGGGAAACAAGGGGGCAGGGAGGGAGTTCCAGAGGCCAGCAGCACGAGGAAAGAAGCTATTTGAGTAGAAGGCTCTCCGACATCTGGGGACCTCCACAGTCAATGAATGAGATTTAGTTGATTGTCGAGTTAGTCTACTGAATTTACGCCGAGGGGGCACCAGAGTAACCAATTCATCGGCGCATAGTTCATTGAAGTATTTGTAAAACAAACATAAGGATGCTACATTGCGGCGATGGGACAGGGACTGGAACTTGGCTGACAGTGAGGGATCTATTAGGTTGCTGACTCTTTTTTGGTGTGATACTGAACAAAAAGCCAACTTAAACATTGTATAACTGAAGATAAAAGCTTCAAATAAGTGAAAAATCTTAAAAAAATATAATGCCATAGTTCGTTAAAAGAAAGATAATATAGATGGAATTAATAATTCTTAGAAATACCCAGTCTTAAACCTTGGTGAAAATCACATGCCGTCACAATAATTGTGCGGAAACGATACAGAAGAGCAACTTTGTTCATATAAGTTTTATTTCAGCAACTAACACGTTGCAACTTATTGTTATGATTCATGATATTATACAGAATATGCTCAATTTCTTTTTTATTAGTACATCCACAAAAGCCTCTTATTTCTAACATTTAAATCCGGCCCGAAACCCAAGTTAACAGTTAGGCAGAAAAATGTGTCAAATGTACACTTTATCAAACTGTTTTTGTAAAAAGTTACCCATTAAAGATACAAGCCTAAAACTTTTATATTTGACTAATTTTAAGATGAGGAATTAAAAAAAAAAAAAAATTAAAATTTTTTTTTTTTTTTTTTAATATTGGGAGGTTTTATGGAGTGATCCACCGGAATAGCATCAAAACCTTGAAATTTGCTTAATAAAAGAAATCATCAGTAACTTTTTAAACAAAGAATTATGAAGCTTTAAATTAAATTATTTTGGTCCCCCGATTTATAAAATCGGGGGACCTATGTTTTGAGGCATTTCCGTCCGTCTGTCCAGATTTTTCTCCGCAACCATCCATTGAATTTCTCTGAAATTTTGCATGAAGTTGTAACTTTTGTCAGGTTAGAAAGTGACATTCTCCGATTTTTGAAAAAAAAATCTGGTTAGGCCCCAAAATGGCAAAAACTTTTCATCCATCCATTCAATTTCTCTGAAACTTGGCCAAAATGTGGAGGCAATTGTTCCTAATAGAAAATAAGTATCGCTGACCTTGGAAAAACATCTGGTTCGTGACCCCAGGGGGTCAAAAGCCCCCATAAATGGCAAAAAATGACCCTTTTCTCCCATAACATTTGATCCATCCATTCAATTTTTCTGAAACTTGGCCAAAATGTAGAGGCAATTGTTCTGGATATAAAATGAGCATCCTAGACCTCAGAAAAATTCTGGTTCGCGCCCCCAGGGGGTCAAAGAGGGGTCAAAAATGCCCCAAATTGCATAAATTTATTGCATTTTACACTCGTCACATACACGGCTTGTTAATTCTAAATTTTAAATGTGTAAAGATAAAACATATTTATTGAATGAAGAGGATTTTTATTGGCAGTTTCACTCATCTTATGTCGCTTTAATTTGGTTATACACTTCTGTTATAACCAATATATAAGGGATATGTCATACTCTTCACATATCCTGAAGATACTTTATGACGTCATAATGGATGACATCTATTAAAATTGATCATAGACGACCTGTGACCCGAAGAATTACGGGTCATCAAATATAGAATGGAGACCTCATTTAATGAAATATTTTTCAAAATAAAAGTCGGCCAAAATATTTTTCAAAATAAAAGTCGGCCAAAATATTTTTCAAAATAAAAGTCGGCCAAAATATTTTTCAAAATAAAAGTCGGCCAAAATATTTTTCAAAATAAAAGTCGGCCAAAATATTTTTCAAAATAAAAGTCGGCCAAAATATTTTTCAACATAGAAAATTAGCACGAAATTGTCAATATTTATTCAGAAAGAGAAATGAGAGAGGACAGAAAAAAGGGGGTCGACAGACGCAAGAATAAGCGAGGGTAGAGAGAGAGAAACAAGAAAAAGAAGAGGGAGAAAAGAAAGCGGACAGAGAAAAGAAAGAGCGAATATTCTGCTTTTGTTACTATTATAGTGCCGTCATGGAAGGTGGAAAACGGCTTCTTTTTATGCGCGTTGGGAGGAGAGGTAAAGCATGTTTAGAGGCGCGTTGAAAAGCTTAACTTACTTGAAAATGAAAAAATGTAAACCTATGTCTTTTATTGTTGAGCCGTTTGCAATGTTAAATAAGATCGATATTAATCCTATTGATTATTATTGGTGGAAACCCGGCTTTATCAGATGCTATTAAAAAACATACTTTGTAAAATTAAATTTCTGTAAAATTTTATTCACTAAAGTTTTCAACTTGGAAATTTTTTATGAAACTTAGCTTAAAATTCTATACTATGTCCACCAAATTGATAAATAACCGTTTTTTTATAAACTGAAATGATTTTTCAAAGTGAAATTTATACTGAACAAGTGGAAACTGTCCCAAATAATTTACCAACCCAAGGAATGGAACAGATGAGAATAAAATGAAAAACGGACTATTTTGAGATTTAATAAATATAACATCAAATGGATAATCTAAGAAGGAAGAAAATATTAAAGGGAAAATGAAACCTTATTTTAATAAAAAAGCAGAATTATCTGTGTTTAAAGGAATAGAATGTTATCAAGATAGAATTGTTATTCCAAGAACATTAATAAGACTATAAATGTTAAAAGCTATAAATACCGGACACGGTGGTTTAACTAGTTGCGAAGGAAGACCGAACCTGCGAAACTATTGTGACCAGAAATAAGAACGGATGACTTTTGTAACACGTAAAGCCAAACTAATTGGAATCGCAAAGATAAAGCGACAAATGATAGGAACAGATATATGAAAAGACAAAGGAAGTATTACTGAGTAATTATTTATTTTCTTGTTCATTGAAATTATTTAACCACTTTTAATACAAACAATAAAATTAAAAACGACATTCCTAATATCGTCAGCAATAACGGGGCAATTCGCAGAACATTACGGATTTTAGCAAGCTAAGAGTAGTCGACATTTCCCGCAGTCAAACTGAGGCACTGAATCTAGTGAAAGTTGTCCAGAGGTGTATGGCCATTTCTGCTAGAAAACCTGTGGAATTAATGGATGTAAAATGAGAACGAAATTGGAAGAAATTATGGCCATTTCTGCTAGAAAACCTGTGGAATTAATGGTGTAAAATGAGAACAAAATTGGAAGAAATTACTGCTGAAATGGCCTCTTCATGGAAGAGACAGATTTTCTAAGGACATTAAGGAGAATGTCTTGTCTAAGAGGATACAAAGGACTAGCCTACATTAAATCTAATATCCGTTAAGGATAAAGATAAGTTTAAAACAGAAATAAAAGAACATGTAAAAATAGATTTGTAAAAGGAAAATCGGAATTGCGATAAACAGAAGAGCAGAGCCTTTTGGACCAATCTGAAAAGTATCAAAGAAATAACCGAAAGAAAATGGTATGTTAGTAAAACATTTATTGGTCCAAAAATATGTTGCCGTACTTATTTGAAGGACTGCATTTTTTTTTGTTTTTTTTTTGTATTAATTTTTTATTTTATTTATAATTCTGTATTTTAAGACTTATTTTAAGTAAAACAACATTTATGGGTCCAAAAATATATTGCCATACTTATTTGAAGGACTGCATATAATTCTGTATTTTAAGACTTTTTTTTAAAACAACATTTATGGGTCCAAAAATATATTGCCATACTTATTTGAAGGACTGCATTTTTTTTTTTTTTTTTTATTAAATTTTTTTTTTTTTTATAATTCTGTATTTTAAGACTTTTTTTTAAAACATTTATGGGTCCAAAAATATATTGCCATACTTATTTGAAGGACTGCATTTTTTTTTTTTTTTTTTTTTGTATTAAATTTTTTTTTTTTTTATAATTCTGTATTTTAAGACTTTTTTTAAAACAACATTTATGGGTCCAAAAATATATTGCCATACTTAGTTGAAGGACTGCATTTTTTTTTTTTTTTTATAATTCTGTATTTTAAGACTTTTACTTCTGTTTAGGCTACTTTTTGTGTCTTATTTCTTTATCCGTTTATATAATTGAAACCTTTTTTGTCTTCTCAGAACGACTCGACAAAGAGAAGAAACGACGAGCCAACTGCAATACGTATTCTACACAACCTGATTATTCGTACCACAAAAATATTTCTCACACTCGTGTAAAACCCACTTACTCATCTCGTTCGTTAGTTTTTGTGAATCCGAAAATGACTTATACCAAGGTAAACTCCAGCCCACCAGCCAAAGTGACCCCTACTTCACCAGCAACTGCATCGACATCATTGTACAGGAAGCCGCCACCATTTTCTGTTAATCGGACACTTATAAATACGCAAAGGTATAATCTCATTTTACGAAAGAATTGCTCAACTAATGGTCCTCTGAAAACAAATGCGAGCGGGTCTCAAACATCGACTGCTGCTCATAGTAACATTGACAGTCGGAACTCTAAAGAAGTGATCAGTACAGAGTCAGAAACAAAGGCGCTGGTTCCTTGTTCGTTACAGAAGAAGTCTACAGTGACACCCCCTGCTGCTATTCGTTCAAAATCAATATTCATAAATCCAGTCTTAATAAAACTTGATAAAACTTGTCTCGCAAGCAGCATACCCAAAGTGCCGTCTGCTGTAACGAACCCTAACCCTCACCCTAAGTCAAAGCGTATGACGTTGAAGAGTCGCTATAAGATTGTACACAAACATAAACCTGCTGCTAGCACACCTGTTGTATCGCCGGTAACGACGACGCCGAGCACTTCAGTATCCCATGTGAAGCGCCATGCCGTAAACACGCGTTTCAACTTTGTAAAAAAAGCCGATGTGCTCACCCCCAAGAGTGGTTATTCTTACGTTTCTAAACGGTGTCTTCGCCGTGCCAAAGTAATCAGTCTTTCAAATTCAGAAGCGGGCAAATCTTACGTGAAGAGACTCCGGACGCTTATAATTGATGCTGGCAAGAAATTTGACAAGAAACCTCTCGTGATGATGTCCAAACGTAAAATCAGTCGTGGTAAGTATGTTATTAAAGAACTGTTGATTTTAATATCACTTAAAAAGAGAGGGGGGGGGGGTGTGTGTAAGAGTTAGATCAGTCTTTCTTGTACGCCCTGAAGATAAAGGGGATGGCACAGTGGCTTAGTTGGTATCGACGCGGACTGAGAACCTGGGTGTGCCAGGTTCAAATCCAAGTCATTCCACTGAAAACGCTTCCATCAAACCCACATAACACTTGTGTCTAATCTCCTGGAGGGGGGATAAATAGAAATCACATTAACACTTGTCCACGGGTGGTTTCTGTTTTATAAAGAAAGAAGAAAAAAAGAGGATAAATTGTTTTCATCAATGTCTTAATCGGGGTTAGTTTAGAAGAGTGACTGATTATTTACAAACTCTATTCCTAAATTGGAAAGCTTTATAATACAGCTTTGTGTAACTGACCAACGCTTTGGTCTTCTGCTCACGACAAATGGTTTAGAATAAATAATTTTAATGAGTAAAGGATAAAAGGGATTAAATATAGCCCTCCACCCTCATCTATTTATAATGGGATGGGATATTTTTTTCCCTAAGAGAGGAATCTATTTTAGTTGATGTGGACATCACTGACATGGATGTTGCAAAATGGATACAGACTCTCAAGGAATGCCCTATTCACGGATTTTTTTAACATAGTTCACCCCAAACAAGGCAGGACGCCACTGTAGACATAAGGGGCTACTGAGAAAAAAGAGGAGAGAAGGTTGGGGGAGGAGGGGGGTCAACCTAAATTGGGATCTGCGCAGCGAGATGTCTGTTTACATTAGTTTTAAACTTCTGCATGTCTGTAGTGTCGGGGAAACAGGGGGCAGGGAGGGAGTTCCAGAGGCCAGCAGCATAAGGAAAGAAGCTATTTGAGTAGAAGGCTCTCTGACATCTGGGGACCTCCACAGTGAATGAATGAAATTTAGTTGATTGTCGAGTTAGTCTAGTGAATTTACATCGAGGGGGCACCAGAGTAACCAATTCAATCGGCGCATAGTCCATTGAAGTATTTGTAAAACAAGCACAAGGATACTACATTGCGGCGATGGGACAGGGACTGGAGCTTGGTTGACAGTGAGGGACCTATTAGGTTGGCGATTCTTGTCATAATTTTTTGCAAGCACATTTGTTTTCATTTATGTATAATTATTGTAGTTTTGATAATTTAATAATACAGCTTGTGTAACGTATAAGAATGTTTACTAGAGATGGGCGGTTTTACCGAAAAACCGCGGTTTTTCGGTTTCGTCTCCATACCGAATCGTTTCTTTTTCTTTTTAAACCGTAACCGTTCGGTATTGTGTTTTTACTGCAGTAAGCCACCATATACAAGGAAACACGGTTGAAAAGATTTTCCGATTTGAATAAAATTGAATATTACCAAAAAAATGTTATATTAGTAAGAGGACAGATTGAACAAATATATGATAAAATCATTTAATTGACTTGTAGGAAGAAATCTTTGTTTACAGTTTGTTTATCATTAACATTTTGAATTTTCAAATGAAAAAAAGAGAAATACGACAGACAACATGACATCGTATTTTTAACATAAACTATTTTCAAATGAAAAAGAAAAACTCAAACGCGTTCCGTATGATGTCTAAAATCTATTTGATTCAACTCAAAATTGTAAAATAATTATTTATGTTTGTTTCAGAGTTATCTAAAAAAATAAGTTATTAAAATGAAATTAAAAAAAATACTTGTTGTAAAAGTAAATAAACGAAAAGTAGCGAGCGAGTATAAACATTTAAAAAGAAAAAAAGTAGTTGCCAATGCTAGTATCACTTTATTCAAGTTATATTTTAGCTTCTGATGGGTTAAAGAATTAGATAGAATGTATATTCAAACTCAGTTTTATTCTTCAGAAATCTTCCATGAATCTTTGGTCACTGTTTTAACGAGTTAACTGTTGAAAAGGTATCAGAATTTTGATTACAACAGTCAACACCTTAAAACTTATATGATTCATATTATGGAGAATGATTCAGTCACAAAATTATCGAAACAGTGGCATAATTCAACTAAACGTTGAATAATAACTAATCATCACACAAGAGAATGAATAGCTTACATAGTAAAAAAATTTTTTTCAAAATAACCGAAAAACCGAACCGTAAACCGAGGTTATAAGGGGAAAAAAACGAAACCAAAATTTCAAAACGGCCCAACTCTAATGTTTACAAATATAAATTGTGAAATAGTTTTTTTTATCTATATACTACAAATTCTGGATCTTTCTATTTTGTCACTGACTAATGAGATATTATAAAGCTACCATTCATTTTTTATGATGTCATCCATTTTTAAGTATATATATATATATATATATATATATATATATATATATATATATATATATATAGTCTCGGAAGTTTCTCAACCATTAAAACTATATAAAAAAAAAACTTAAAAAAAACAAAAAAAAACAAAAACTTATAGTCTCAAGTCTTCCAGTGGAAAATCACTCATGTAAGTCAATTTATTTTTTACAGTTATTATATTAGTTAGTTTCTAACACTATTTTAAGGGATCATCAGTTGTTTACCATGAAAAACTGTTTCGGGAATTTAAAAACAAGACAGTATTTAATTTCATGGCTTCCCAGCAGAGTTGATCAGACCCCACTTCCCTTAAAAGACAAAAACATAAACGTTCCTTATACTAAATCTACGTTTTGTTCCATATAAATGTTTTGCTAACTTATATTAGTTATTTAAGACATTAAAAAAAAAAAAAAAAAAAAAAAAGAAAATTTCTTTACCTGCGCTGTTCGTCTGTCTAATAAAATTTATCCGTTACTCACAAAAATGTTGCTGCATTTTAAAGTGTTTGGACGAATCCATTACACTATTATTTAAGTGATTAATGTATTATTTTTAGTTTTATATTATAAATATAAAAAACATCAACACATCAAAAAATAAAAGATAAATAAATAAATATGTATATACATATATATATATATATATATATATATACATACACACATACATATATATACCTTTAGTTCCTCCTTTTCTCCCTCGTCCTACTTTGTTGTCCATCTCCCTGTTGTTGTCAACCGCAAATAAATATTAATCTTCCTTGTTCACTATAGTTTTTCTAATCTGCGTTCACAACTGTCGACTTTTTTCTTTTCTCATTGTTTCAAATCTGCGTCTGTAAGTTAACCGTTAATTTGTTCTCTTTTTCTTCTTCTTCTTCTTTGCCAACTCCCGGTGTTTAAAATCAGCGTTCATAACTGTCGGTTTTCTTCTTCTTCTTCTTCTTCTTCTTCTTCTTCTTCTTCTTCTTCTTCTTTTTTAACCTTTCTTTCTTTCTTTCTACTGTATTTTTATTGTTTTTCTTATTATAATTAGCAGATGTGTTATATATACGTTTATTCATATTATATAATTTCTATTTATATATACTATGATTTGTTCTATCAGTTTATTTTGATTAATTTGATAAGATTTAAAAGCATCAGGATGGCGAGTAATTGCCTTATTTAATTGTCCAAATATTTTATTTTGATCGCCACCTTGGTTAATCATTCTTATTATTAGATCAGAAATTGGGGGCATGAAATCTACTAATTTTAAGGTAACACGAGCAATTCTCAGAAATTCAGACATAATACTCCCGTAAAATATATACACAGGGCTAGTACTATTTTTATATGGCATTCGCACGATACGAAAAGGGAATGAATTTCTTTTATCAAACAGTTTATAGATAAATATTTTATCTTCAATTTTTATATCCAAATCAAGAAAAGTTGCTTGTGTTCCCTTATGTTCAGAGTTTAATTTAAACTCTTTAGGATATATTAAATGTTTAGTATTTGCAAACTCTTCGTTATCATTAATGCAAACAAGGTCGTCAATATATCGCCTACATCCATGATAACTATACGCTCTAGATATATCATTTTTTATTAGTGATGACATATATATATATTCCAGTCTATGTAAATATAGATCTGCCCAAAAAGGAGACGGATCTAAACCCATTGGAATACCTATTGTTTGGAGCAATAATTTATTCCCTATTTGAAAGTAACTCTCTTTTATAAGGTGACTTATAAGCATTATCAGACCAGTTTTGGATACACTCGTCTTACCATTTTTATTTTTACACCAAAAGGCTTTAGATTTTGCAAAGTCTATGTATTTACCTTTTCCTCCTGCAAAAGCTAAATCTACAGTATTACCTAATTCTTTAATAAGTTCTTTATGGGGTATTTTTGTATATAATGTACTAAAATCGTATGTCGAGATTGATTTAGCCTGTTTACGTAATTGTAATAAAATTTTATTTGCACCTTATTTTATTCTTTCATTTTATCTAATGCTATTAATGTTCTATCGAGTATATTGAGCTTCATTTTTATCCGGATGTTCACTAATTAAAGATATTAGTTGCCCCTTATATCTTTTGTTGTATTAACCTTATATATATATATATATATATATATAATATATATATATATATATATATATTTATATCTAATATATAAAGTAGAGACGATTTTTCCCCTGTACCTTTTCAGAGTATAGGAAAATAACCACATGCATAACAGGCTATTAAACTCACCACTATACTACACTTATTCACTCGAGTGTGTTTTAGTAAATTTGTTATTTTTTTCAACCTAACACTAAATATTACATTCGGCCCAACGTCTCTCCGAAAAACCAACTCCATATAGGTGGTAGCAAAAACTTTTCCCCCTAACAATTGTGTACTCTGACTACACTCATCGACACCGGGAAGTAATAAACACAGTTTAATTTTCACAAACCACCGGTTGTCATTCATTATTTGCCTGGTATTAATTTAACACGCATGCCAATAATGAAAGTTAGGTTAATTGACCTATTTACACACGCATTTGTGAGCCGAAACCTTAGCGCACTCAGTAAGAAGGTAGGTTTCATTATCACGAGTTTTAGCGTTCGATCCCATTCTACTCTGCCACTTTTTTTTTTTTTAAATTTAAAACATTCGCCAACACGGTAGACGGGGCAGGAGAAACAGTAGGCCGTTTCTTTTTTTTATTCGGCGTCATGCAATAGGTAGTACTTACTCCCGTGCAACGCCAGGCGATGCGTTCCGCTAGAATATATATATAAAAATTTATTTTTTTGAGAATAATCATTAAGAGCACCCCCCCCCCCCCCTCTTAATGCTTATTCTCAAACTAGAAGAATACCGTTCGAGGAGTGGTAAAATTAATTCCTGAATAGTTTTGCACAACGTTTATGTTCCCTTAAGAATAAAATCAAGATATAATACTAAGCCTTATCTCTAGAATTCTTATTCTAATATTGATTAAAATTCATGATTTTGATTCTAGAAAAAGTCTAAAATTTAAGACTTAAGCTTAAGGAGTCTTAAGAAGAAATTCAAATTCAGGGAATTTTGCTTAAATGTGTTTAATGACAATGAATTCAAAATCTGAAATATTTGAATTTTCAATTGGGCCCATATTATGCCCTCCGAAAAAATACCCCAAAGAAACTGAAATTTGTGGAATATTTATAAATTTTCGAGTACCTATTAGACTTTCATAAAAATCTGAGGTATCTGGATTTTCACGAAGGACTTCCACTCCCTTTTTGACTCCTTTACATAAAACTTAATTATGCTTAATTATGCTAAATATAGGCCATTGTTGACCTCTTCAAACAAGCAGCTGTGTTCGAAAATTCATAATGATCAGTTAGAGGAGTGAATCTTGTACCTACAGACGTATACACGTACCCAACTTTATATAAATAGATATCTCTCTTTAAGGTTCCCAAAGTTTGACGAGAAGGTTTGAAATTACATCTGCTAAAAAGTTGTGAAAATAATCAAGATGAGTATAGTAGTCAGAATAATCCAAGATCTTGTGTGTCTGTTTGTTTCTCACCTCTATATGACGTGATGTACAGTTGTTGCATAGCCCCTTAAATAATTCATACCTTCGTATCTTCTCGGTTTGCGCTGTCGTCTAGTGGTTGAGTACTTTCTTCGCCTCTGCACTGTAGTGGCCATCTCTGTGAGCTGTCTGTAACAAAAGACCTTTCTCGCTTCATAAGACAACAATCTTTTCATTTTAATTACTTTTTTATTCGGCGTCAGTTTCTATTGCCGTGGAGGTGTTTTTCTATCGTTGAGAGAGGGAGGGGGAGAGAGAGAGATTTACGAATATCGTAGTTAGATTATTAATGTTTTCCTAACTATTCCTAGAGAGAGGGGGAGGAAGGATTCTTGTGCTTGTCTTCCCTTTATGGAATATTCCATATCCCTACATTAGAATCGCACGTCTTAACAGTTCGCCCTCTGAAAACAGACTCTCAAATTCGTTTCTCGCGAGAGCGAGTGACGTCACAGGTCCCTTCTTTTCCCACACAGCCCGCGAAGTCAGTCCTTCACAGCTGCAGCTGGATCCTCTGAACTCAGGTCTCATCACTCGGTAACCTTGTCATGTCTGCCAGCTCCGAGTGTGAGAACAAGCCTTATTCTGCACTCGACTGCCCTGCGTTAATTCGCGCAAGTCAAACGCGACTTCCACAGATGCGCTCATCCCCCACAGGACCATTATCTAACACTCTCATGAAGGTTTTTATAATCCCACAAGTTACGTCCATTATTATATAACACAGTATTTCCTCGCTAGTCGCGGGGGTTACGTTCTTTACCTCCCCGCGAATAGCGAAAACCTGCGAATATTGGATGCAGTTTTAAAACGTCTATGTATGAGATTATATACGGTACTAAATGCTTCCCAAACACTTTCTTAAGACACTCTTACTCATTAATACAGTAATGATGTAGTAATATTGCATGCAGTTATGTATTTCACTAATGTAGTAATGATAATGTAAACACATTTGAATTTTGTACTGCAACAATATTTTAATCAAAAAGAACCGTAAGTACAGGATGACAGTAACACCGCAAAGCATAGTTACCCATACTGTATTACTGTACCGTAAAGTTATTTTCTATGCGTACAACATATGTATTAGAATTGACAGAAAGTGGAACAAATTTAAAGGCAAACTTAGACAGATAAATACAGTACTCACAGTTCAGGTAATAATAATACAGTACAGTACAATTCAGTAATGATATGCAATTAAAAACATTAATACACGGTCACAAAAAATATGCACTGTACATACAGTGTATGTATTTATAAAAAAAATACGTACTGTATTGCAATAATAATTGAAAACAAATTTAATATTGTTTGTGCACTCACCAATAATGAATGATAATAAAATGATGATGAAATTTGCTGTGCCATACGATGATGATAACACTAATGTACAGTATGGCACAGCTTAGCTGCTGCTTTACAGCACTTTAGGTAAATAATCTAGTGGCTGTTCCAAACCGATCTCTGTTTACGTTTCACTACTAGGCAAGGGAAGCAACTCTGGTTGAACTAATCCAAGGGGGGTAAATCATCTCGCGACTTGATACGCTCGTGACAGCCTAACCTGTGAATATGCTGGGCTGCGAATGGACACCCGTGAATAGGTGAGGGTATACTGTATACACATAGAATTAATTTTTTTTGTTAATTTACTACTAAGCGAATATTAAAAAAAAAAAAAAAGATGGAAAACTAAAATAAAAAATAAGATGCTATATAATAAGATATTATTCTTACTGTTTGAATATTTTTAAAACCCATTTTGATTCTAGGGCCTAATCTTGTGACCTCCATTTCAAATTTCAGTCAATTTATTGTCTTTGACCCAAAAAGGCTGCAGCCGACTGTGGCTAAAATCTAGCCATCACAATTGAGATTTTATTAGCCAAAAGGCCGAGAAGCGATATAAGTCCAAATGATTTCTAATCTCAATTTCCATCAAAGATGAAAAATCATGTTTTTCTTTTCTTAAATGAAATATAGGTCCAAAAATTTGTTTTTCATACTTAGTGTAATATGTTAAAATCGTAAAAAGAAAAAAATAATCCTGTACTTAAAAATCTTATAGATATGATAATTATTTTTCTTAATTAAAATTTTCATTATTGGTTTAAGAAAAAATTAGTTTAAAACTGTTTAAAGAAAAAACAATGGCATTTAGATATTCAGAAAAAACACTAGAGGCAACACATCTTTCATGTCTTTTATTGTACTTAACTTTTCTTTGGGGGGCATTTTACATTAAACTTACAAACTAAACTGATACGTTTTTGCATTTTTCTTTAAAACAAAAGTTGAAGACTTATTATTTTTATTATTTGTAAGAATTGAATTAACAATCTTTAATCTAAAAATTTATTTCTTAGCTTTTTTTTATAATCAGATCTGTGTATTTGAAAATTTGATAATCAGATCTGTGTATTTGAAAAGGTGTTTACGGTGTAAATGATTGCAAGCTTGAATTTACCATAAATTGAAATTTAATTTTCGTAGAAAACAAATAAATTTAAAAAAGTTTACTTTTTTTTCTTTCATAATGTTCCTGGCATTTCCTTGCCTGCTATTTTTTTTTATTCAAGTTTCATGTTTATAAGTGTTTTACTTTTGTTTATTTGGATTTGTTCACTATAAGATGTATTTTTCTGAAGGTTCATGAAGGAATATTCTTTGAAGATAACTATAAAAAAAATGTCTGCCAGTATCGTTTTGATGTTTTAAAAATTTTATTTAGTAAATAAAATGATTTATTTTTCAGTTCCTGTTACATCGACCCCTAATTTAATAAAAAGGAAGTCCTCTGTTATTCCTCACGAATCAAAGTAAGTTTTAAATTTTTTGATCTTAATTTTTTTTTTTTTTTTCTCAAATAGTCATTCATGAAAGTGTGAATTACCCCCCCCCCCCCCCAATTTCTCAATTATTTCCTATTGGTGATTGTTTCAGCTAAAAAAATGTCTTCCTTATTTTCCATGTGAATTAAAAATTGTGGTAATTTAATTTTAGCATAGATGTCAAACAAATCAATCGCATAAAGCCTAGGGAGCCCATTCTGTCAAACATGATGGCATCTTTTTTTCCTTGCTTCGTACAAACTTTTATAATTAGAGTAACTTAGAAAAAATAGTTTTGTTTTACAAAAACTATTAATACTTTGCTGTGGCATACAGTTAGATGCACATAGCAACATGAACAAATATATTTGCTCTCGACAACTTAACATTTACGTAGCGAATTTACTCTCACACGATAACATCTTTTATGAACGTTGTTAAACCAAACTCCTATTTCCGCCACAAATGTTGGTACGACGGCTCTGCTTGCCGAAACAAGGAAGTGCGGAAAATACAGCTCGCTCACTGACCGTTTCGTCTTCCAACCAATTTCAGTGGAAACGTCGGGTGTGCTTGGCCCCGAGACTGTTAAATGTTTTCAGGACATTGGACGGAGGATTTCAACGTCTAGGCACGAGCCCCGTGAGTCAGCCTGGTTGTTCCAACGCATCTCCCTGGCTATCGTTCGTGGCAACGCTATGTCAGTAATGGCGGCGTCACTTCCGTTCTAATTGTCATCTGTTGACTCTCTTTCTTTCTCTCCCCCTCTCTATCTACCTATGTCTGTATCTGTCTCTTTGCTTCTCTTTCTTTCCCTCCCCCTCTCTATCTACCTATGTCTGTATCTGTCTCTTTGCTTCTCTTTCTTTCCCTCCCCCTCTCTATCTACCTATGTCTGTATCTGTCTCTTTGCTTCTCTTTCTCTCACATTATTGTTTTATAAATAATTTGACTTGTTTTGGTTTGTCTTCACAATGGCAGTCATGATTGTTTAGTTATTGTTGGTTTGAAATTGTATTTCTTGTCCTGGAATAAAATTTTACTAACCTACAACTCTATGATTAAATTCACTTCAGAGAAAGTTTTTTTTTTTTACTTCCTGCAATACTAATACTTCAGCCGGCTGTTGCTTACAATCGCTTGAATATATACTGAATGACCTCCAAGTCTTACATTGATAGCTAGTTATGCAATGTAAGTATTGAAACGGACGCAATGTGTATTAAGATTAAAACCGTTTTTTTCTTTATGCTTGGTAAAATATTGATATTTCTTTTATTTAGATTGAAAATCGATCATCGGCGTCTTGTTTATCGGAATTTAAACACTTCAAAGTTCCTGATTTCACCTTTAGCTACAAAACACAAATTATCTCCAGAAAATCAAAGGAAATGGTTTTTAGGTTCTAAACGTGAGTATTGCCGCCGCACCCTAACCCTAGATCCAACCTCTCCCCTCTGATGACTTCTGATTGTAGTGCAACCTTGTCATCAGTTTCTTTTTAATGATTTCAATATATGATACATGTTTTTTCCTCTTTGAGAGGATGGAGGCTAACCCTAACCTCTTTGCGAGGAGGGAGGCTAACCCTGACCTCTTTGCGAGAAGGGAGGCTAACCCTGACCTCTTTGCGAGGAGGGAGGCTAACCCTGACCTCTTTGCGAGGAGGGAGGCTAACCCTGACCTCTTTGCGAGGAGGGAGGCTAACCCTGACCTCTTTGCGAGGAGGGAGGCTAACCCTGACCTCTTTGCGAGGAGGGAGGCTAACCCTGACCTCTTTGCGAGGAGGGAGGCTAACCCTGACCTCTTTGCGAGGAGGGAGGCTAACCCTGACCTCTTTGCGAGGAGGGAGGCTAACCCTGACCTCTTTGCGAGGAGGGAGGCTAACCCTGACCTCTTTGCGAGGAGGGAGGCTAACCCTGACCTCTTTGCGAGGAGGGAGGCTAACCCTGACCTCTTTGCGAGGAGGGAGGCTAACCCTGACCTCTTTGCGAGGAGGGAGGCTAACCCTGACCTCTTTGCGAGGAGGGAGGCTAACCCTGACCTCTTTGCGAGGAGGGAGGCTAACCCTGACCTCTTTGAGAGAAGGGAGGCTAAGAACAAGTTAATTGTTAATGTGGCCATTTAATGTCGACTTCAGCTTCGAAAGGTATTCGTGCTTTCATCATACGAGAGGACAGTTCCTATTGTCTCCAGAGAGACCATCCCAAATTAACAGTGAAGAGATAAGTATCACTCGGTAGATGTGTTACATTACCTCCCCTCTCGGAGGAGGTTCAATGTCTCACAAGTCCCAACTATATAAAATATGTGGACATTCAAAAACATACCTGTCTCCCACGTTCAACTACAGCAATCCTCCATGACTGAGGCAGTCATTCCATGATCGTCTTAGAGGTTGAATTCTCGCCGGAATTAAAGGTGGACACAAAAACACAAAGAAAAGAGGAGTTTGAAGAAAAGATCTTTTGTTGGGCTGTCGTCATTGCCTTCTCTTCTGCCACCGGGGCTGCGTTCCAGTCACGGATGTTTAAGGCTGTTAGTCCCCTAATTTATCGTTCATATTAAGACCTCTCCATTCTGTGGTGTTCGCCTCAAAAACTCCCAAATGACTTCCTCTTCGTCTTACCCCCTCCCTCTTTGAGCCATGTGACATCATGTATGCTTTTGGCTACCAGGTTGAGGTGACATTTGAGTGCATACTCACTGACCCGATATCATATGCATGTGTTAACGCCGTCCTTGGAACTCAAATCATCATATATATATATTAGCAACGTACGTATTACTATTTAACAGATGCTAGCAGAAACGGAGGAAATCGATTTCCGTGTGAATTTCTGGAAAGGTTTGAGCACCAGAACTGGAAAAAGCTAAGAACGATGGATTTTGAGAAGGGAGCAACAGGAAGCCGAAAAATAAAGCCAGATACAGTCGAGCCTCTGGATTGAGAAGACTGGTTGACAAATGGATTTCCATGACCGCAAACTGAATGTGAGGGGAGTCGTGAAGTCAACCCAACTGGAAAGAAGTTAGCTATCATCATCATCATCATCATCATCGGTTTAACGTCAGTTTTACATGCTGGCATGCGTTGGAGGACTTTTAGAAATTGACTTCCAAACAAACCTTTCTTTGGCTAGGTCTTTATTTATCCGGCTTTCTCAAGTTCATCCATATCATTTTTCTTCATGTTTTCCTTGGCCTTCCCAGTAAACTGAACCTGCTACCTCAACTGCTCTACATCTGCTAACCCAAGAACTCTCATCCATGCTTTCAATGTGGTCATACCACTAACTATACAGTCCAGATTTAATTTTCCTCTGAGTTCACCAGATCTAATCCGGTCTTTAGGACTTGCATTACACATCTATCGTATCATTATTGTATCATTTCTCTCTATGCAATGCAAGTCTTCAAGGTTCTACTTCCATGTATCATCAGATTGCGTACACATGCCTTATAGACTCTTGTCTTGGTTAACATTGGTAACACTCCACTGGTTAATAATGGCAGAAGTTCATACCAGCATCTGCTCCACCCTGTCCTCCAATTGTATCACCAAGGTAACAAAACTTCTGAACAACCTCAACAGCTTCGCCATCCAGATATACTTTCTCCATATCTGAGTTCTCATCCATCTCCATTGTCTTATACTTTTTGCACACAAACTGGTTATTCTCTCTCAACCTACCAGTACTACCAGTAATTCCACTGCACTTTTTGTGTACGCAATTCTCACAAGTACTACAAAAATTGTGTTGTATCAGACTCCCTTTCCACAAACTGAGCAGGGGAACTTTAGGAGAATAAAATCGCTAGTTTCATGACAATATCACATATCTTCTATAAACCCAACAAGTCGCATTTTAAAACTGAAATCTTATTGATTGGGTCATCCGACCTTCCATGCGCAACAAAAATGCACATCTACTGAAGTTAAAATTTCTCCCTATAAAAAAAATAAAACAATTTTATATTCAGAAAGCAAATTTTCTCATTGGTCGCTCAGTAGGTAGGGGAAAAAAATTAACATAATTCGTCATTTGAAACGAAAATGTGAATATTATTCTTTTATGGCGACTAAAATACCATAGAAACACGCCTGTAATACGCCCCACGCCTGCTGCAGGCTGTTGACATATGCAGAAATTTCCATTTATAAATATAGATATATTTCTTTCAAATTTGTTAAATATTGATTAAAAAATTTTTTTAACTTTGTTTTTTTTTTCCGGTCAGGTTTCATAAATACGAAGTTCAGCCAACTTCACACTGTTACTGTGCAAGGAGTAAAGTTCCGTGTTGAAGCAGGAGGGAAAAACCTCCGGAGAATTGACACTTCTTTATCCAGGTCAACACCAAGTACGTATAAAGATCTTTTTCCAAATGCATTTCTGAATACGACCAGATATTGACCATTTACATCTTATTTACTAACAGCAAGGCCACTCGACATTGCCCGTCTATCTAATAAAGTTATCTTGTCGGATTTTAAGTCGGATCCAAATCGCTTTTTAAGCTGATGAATCAAACTTGGCTTCTGACTAGCAAATTTTCATTTGTTATTTCTATACCATGTTATTGACGATTTAATAACGTACTTCGCTACAAATTATTAAAAATATTATTTGTTCCACCCAGGCAACTAATATGAAACATTTACCAAAAAATCTAAATCATCAAAGGGAATAACTTATTTTTACTTAAAGAAAATAAGAGTTATCTTCCTTACAACTAAAATTATTTTTTTCTGTATAAGTTTAAAAAATGTGCAATTAAAAACTAAAATAACTTCACTGCATCCCGGGTAATGCGGAGTAAGTGCAGCTAGTTATATATTTAAAAAAAATAAGTGCTATATATAAAAAAAATATATTATTGTTTTTATATATAGCACTTATATTATTTTTTTTATATATAGCACTGATATTATTTTTTTTATATATAGCACTGATATTATTTTTTTTATATATAGCACTTATATTATTTTTTTATATATAGCACTTATAAGTGCTATATAAAAAAAAATATATCTTTTTATATATAGCACTTATAAGTGCTATATATAAAAAAAAAATATATATAAGTGGTGTATAAAAAAAATATATATAAGTGGGGTATAAAAAATATATATGTGGGGTATAAAAAAAAAATATATATATATATATAAGTGGTGTATAAAAAAGAAAGTTCTTTGTAATTTCTTTGCTATTTAAATATATTTCATGTCTATTATATTAAAAATAGCATTAAGACCTCTTTACTGAAAAGTTTGCAGATATTTGTTCAGCAAAACCCCCTAAAAAACAACCTCTCAAAATCTGAGCAGAACCGAATTAAGACAGATCTTACACCAACAAGAAACTTGATACTCTATTGGATATCCTTTAAAGATATTAAAAATTTACGTGGCTTAAAACCTTACTATATTAACAATACTTATACATGTTATGTCAATTGTTTCGCTTTCGCTTTTCAATTGATCCTGTTTCGGTACACTTCTGATGATCGCTGTTTCCGTTAAACTGCAGTAAAATGTTTAAGCTGAGTACATTTTATTATTGAAATATATTGCTTTTTATTATTGAAATATATTGCTTTTTATGTAGAAATATATTGCTTTTTATGTAGAAATATATTGCTTTTTATTATTGAAATATATTGCTTTTTATTATTGAAATATATTGCTTTTTATGTAGAAATATTCTAGTTTCGGCCAGACAGACATGAATATATTTTTATATATAAGACTAGCCAAAATAGCCTCCCTACAGTCGTCTATTTTTGCTTGGCTGCCGTGTCCGAAATGAACACTCACCCGTAAACCGATGGTGCCCCAGTCATATTTCTTGGGTGGTTAGACATTGATTTTCTTTGTTTCGGACCAAGAATATTTTCAGTTACCCCCCCCCCCCAAAAAAAAATCAAGCGCGAACGCAGACCCCCCCCCCACTATATCAAAGAACCAGTTTTGATACATAGCCTTGTTTTAAGATCATTCGTTGTCGCTAAGTAAAAAGGTGAAAAAAACATTTTTTCATCATAAGTAGTTAAATCAAAATTAAGTTTGTGAGGGTTGCTCAGTTGGTAGCGTTTCGGATAAAAATCGTCCAATTTGACTTGAGATGTCGAGGTTGCGAGTTCAAATCACGACCTCGCCATCAAAATTTATTTGTTCATTTAGTTGTTAAGATGTGCCCTAATGTATTTCTTACGTTTACAAAGATTCTCGCTGACTTAAAAAAATTAAGTAAATAGTATTCCCCCACCCACGTTTTCAAAAATTCTTCAGAACGGACACACAGACAGATTGAAAATAAAATGAAAGTAAAGATTTCCGGGCACAGATAGTTTGTAATAAAAGTAATCTTCTGTATACTATAAAAGTCATCCGTTGATTTTGATGGGAGGGGGGGAGACTTGTTATCCCTAAGGACGTTAATTGTCAATGGCTTCATTTCAGTATAGAATTAATCTTATTGAATTGAAAGTAAAAAAAAATGTATTTTATTTTATTCTTCAGGTGCCAAGATTTCTCTGCTTTCTAAAGTCAGTAGAATTCATATTGGTGGCGCCATCTTCACGCGCACCTCAGCTGGTGTACTGAAACGGGTTAGCACCCACAAGCTCATTGTTGCCAAGTAAGTTTCTTCACGCTTGTTATTTCGTAGCTTTCTACTAGGAATTGTGGGTCACAGGAGTCTTCTTGAGTTATGCAATTTTTGACAATGGGGCGTTAGCAACAAGAAGAATGTTTGGAAATGCTATTATGAGAGATCGTTGAATACTGAGTTTTCAGTGGGTCCAAAAAATCTAGAACTTGCAGTATCTGCTCCAACTATAAGAATTGAGGAAGAAATGATATGAGAAGCTGAGTAAGATAAACGGTAAGGCTGCAGGACCCTCAGGTAATGAGAAAGTGATTTGATTGGTTGATGGAGCACGTCCTGAAAGTGATTTGATTGGTTGATGGAGCACGCCCTGAAAGTGATTTGATTGGTTGATGGAGCACGCCCTGAAAGTGATTTGATTGGTTGATGGAGCACGCCCTGAAAGTGATTTGATTGGTTGATGGAGCACGCCCTAAAAGTGATTTGATTGGTTGATGGAGCACGCCCTGAACGTGATTTGATTGGTTGATGGAGCACGCCCTAAAAGTGATTTGATTGGTTGATGGAGCACGCCCTAAAAGTGATTTGATTGGTTGATGGAGCACGCCCTGAACGTGATTTGATTGGTTGATGGAGCACGCCCTGAAAGTGATTTGATTGGTTGATGGAGCACACCCTGAAAGTGATTTGATTGGTTGATGGAGCACGCCCTGAAAGTGATTGAGAGAATAATTGTGCAACAAATAAGAAATCAGATAAGCATATATGAAATGCAGTTAGGTTTTATGTTGAGGCAAAGTATCGCTGATTCTAAATTTATCCCAACACAAATGCTAGTGAAGTATCTTGGTAAGAGGAACCTGTATTTTTCTTTTGTGGATTTAGAGAAATCTTTTAACAGTGCCAAGAGATGTTGTGTAAACAAGGTGCAAGTGAGTGTTTTTGAAGATTGTTTGAGCAATGTACAAAAAATATGCAGTCATGTTAGAATTAACAGCACTTTTTAGTAACGGTTTTAATGTAGGAGTAAATCCGGGACCAATCGAGTCCAATTTTCGTTTGTGTCTTCGAAATGTTGGCCAGGAAGTTCCGTGTAGAGGAGATGCTTTATGCTGGTGATTTTTAGTGCTTGGAAAGGGTTTAACAATGGAAGTTTTACTTAGGGTTACCGAATCCAAAGTGATGATCAGTGGTTGAAGTGTTGGAAAGCTCTCACGAAGAGGAAATTCCCTCTGCTGAGTTTGGGGTAAGGGAGTTGGTTGCAACTCAATTTTTTGTGGTATTTGTAAGCATTTGGTATACAAGAAGTGCAGTGGAATTGCATGTAGGTTTAGGGATAACCAGTTTATGTTCAAGACGATGGAGATGGATGAGAACTATAGTGTTTGGAAAGTATATTTGGATGGTGAGGCTTATGTTACCACTGTCAACAAGGGAAGAGTCTATCAGGCATGTGTATGTAGTGTGATAATGTATGGAAGTGAAACCTGGCCAGTGAGGGTTGAGGACATGTGCTGCATGGAGAGAAATGATACTGTGTATGTGTAATGTGAATCTTAAAGTCAGACTTAGATCTGATGACCTCGGGAATATTAAGTCTGGACAGTATAAGGAGATATATGCAAGACGGAGACTTTGCTGGTTTGGCCACATTGAAAAAATGGATGGGATCATTTTGGTCACTGATATAGAACAGTTGTCAGAGGAAAGCCAAGAAAAACCTGTGAGGAGGTGATAAGGATGGATTTGAGAGAAAGAGCGATAAAGACGTAACCAGAGATAGATTAGTTTGGAATTTCTAAAAGCCATCCAACACATGCCAGCATGTAAAACATGTTTAACCGATCATGATGATCTTGGATGAATGTAAATTACTCTTTTTCTAAACATGGAAGGATTTTCTTGATGTAATCAAATCTTTCCTGAAAGCCTGGATTCGTAAAAAGTCTGAATCTCTGAATTTTTTATATCATAAATAAATTTATGCATTGAACTTGCTTATTCAAAAATGAATTTATGCATTGAACTTGCTTATTCAAAAATGAATTTATGCATTGAACTTGCTTATTCAAAAATGAATTTATGCATTGAACTTGCTTATTCAAAAATGAATTTATGCATTGAACTTGCTTATTCAAAAATGAATTTATGCATTGAACTTGCTTATTCAAAAATGAATTTATGCATTGAACTTGCTTATTCAAAAATGAATTCATGCATTGAACTTGCTTATTCAAAAATGAATTCATGCATTGAACTTGCTTATTCAAAAATGAATTCATGCATTGAACTTGCTTATTCAAAAATGAATTTATGCATTGAACTTGCTTATTCAAAAATGAATTCATGCATTGAACTTGCTTATTCAAAAATGAATTTATGCATTGAACTTGCTTATTCAAAAATGAATTTATGCATTGAACTTGCTTATTCAAAAATGAATTTATGCATTGAACTTGCTTATTCAAAAATGAATTTATGCATTGAACTTGCTTATTCAAAAATGAATTTATGCATTGAACTTGCTTATTCAAAAATGAATTTATGCATTGAACTTGCTTATTCAAAAATGAATTTCATGCTTATTTTTTGTTTAGTATTTCAAAAGATTTTTATTCAAAGCCATTTGTGAAAATAGAAAAATATTAATGTTCAATAATTTTAAACAAAATGTAAAGATCTTGTTTATAGTAAAAATCTAGATTCGCAGGAAATTTATATTTTCATGAACATTAAAATACTAAATGATTGTAAATATTCAGTTAAGACATGATTACAGAATGGGTTTTGAATTTTATAGTGATAACATTTAAAAATTATAATTTACTGTTGATTTTAAGTTATTTTGTTTTTTTTAATTTAAAAATTTTATTAAACCTAGTCTTTGTGCCAATGTATATTTCTTTAGAAACTTCATGACTGATAAAAAAATAATTCTTTTATACTTGAAAAAAATGTTGATTCTTGCATCATGTATCATTGAAGAAAAAAAATCAAGTCTCCTGTTTCGCATATATCTCCCTATACTGTCCATCCTTAATATTCCTGAGGTCATCAGATCTAAGCATGTCTTTAAGACGCACATTACACATCAACTGCACCATTTTGTTTGTTTTTGTTTTTATATCAGATAAAATCTCAACTACCAAAAACACCCTAATAAAATGCACTTCAAAATGGATGCATAAAACTAGTTTCATGCCTAAAAATACAAATCAAAGACAAATCTTTTTTTATAGAAGTTTAATGTTCAACTTTTAGATATTAATTTTTATTAATTTAAACTGCTTGCACAAAATAAAGATTTTTAGTTTGATTGCATAGCTCAAAACACTAAATGATTGGCCATTTAATTACTCATAAAAAAGTTGATTACCTGTTAAAGCTGTCTCCAATAATTGGAGGCAGCTTTGTATTTTACCCAAACCTTTTGTGGTGGGGAGTTAAATGGGTTCATACCTTTTTGGTTGATCTGCTTTTAACAGTAATTAAATGCCCAATCATTTATCTCTGCTCTACATTTTCAATCCTCAATTCTCGTCTTTTTATGTTAATAAAATTATCAGACACTTTCAAGTCTGTATATTTTTCAGTGTAAGCGTTTTATGACATTTTAATATTTATTGAAATTACTAATACATTAGAGTAAAAAATCTTATTTCAGAAAAACTTACTGCAACAGATGTACTCTCCCCCCTCCCGATCCCCAAATGTAAATCGACATTTTTTTTGTTTTCAGTTATTTTTTAATTTTTATTGAATTATATTAATCTCGATTAAATAGCGTAAGCGATGTTAAATTTCTTAAAATCTTATTTAAAAATAATGATCGTTCATATTTTAGGCATTTTTGTCTGTTTTTCACACACGTGCATTTTATAAGAACGTTGAATTATTTAATATTGACTATTTATTGAAATCACATACATTAGCATGAAATAAAATTTAAAATATATCATTAAATGTAACCCTCTCTCTACCTTCCGCCTGTCTCCTAATGTAACTTTGGGTGCAGGAGGACAGTTCCTTATTCATTCTCAGTCAATACGAGGTGTTCTTTAAAATTATCATTCAAAATATGATTGTTACAAAAAGTCTCTCAAGACGTTTCCCGAAATACGAAAGTTGGAAACGTTCACAAAAGCTTCTTCCCTAACGAGTTTTGAAGCCTTTAAACTGGCAGTTCTCTTTTCTAATAGAATTTTTACTCACTTGTTCTTACCACGTCGGCTGATGTGGGTTGGGGAGTCTCTTGTAACGGGAACATCTTTGGGTGGACATTTATGCGTGTCTTTTAAAATGCATCCCATCAATAATACAATGATATAGACTTCATGCAAATTTTTTGTACTCTTTTTTATTTTAAAAATTTTTTTGTTTATTTTACTGTGTGTGTAGGTGGATTTCTCAAGTCCCTTTTAATACAATCAATAGTTCACAATTTACCTGACATTCTTTTTAATCTCTGTTCTGCACTTCATCTGGCTGTGATCTTAGTCTTCGTGGTTATCTAGCTTCGCACCGTGGGTTTTCTTAAGAACTTTTTACCTTTTTCTTTGTCTAGTAGACTTCTTTGTCATCTCGCATGGGGCATCTGTTCTCTGGGAATCAAAACTCTTTGATATGACAAAGAAAAGAACTCCGAAGACATGTTGAAAGGGTCATGGAAAGGTTGTTTATTGGTCCTTCCTGATAACGCCTGGGAAAGAGTCACCGTCTTCCAGTTGTTTGTTTCTCGGTTTCTTAACTACTCTTCCTGACTAGATGGGGGAAGATATGGATGAAATTGCTCATTTTCGTCTCATTTGAGACCCAAATTTACAATTCAGACCATCATTTTAGACATCCGCGCTCTTCGACTTCCATCGCAGACTCGTCTTTGGACATCTCGCTTTGGCTCCCATGTGCGGACTCTTTTTCGTTTCGACAACAACCAATAACATCACAGACCCTTTGTTTTATCATCCAATCAGACAAGAGCATTCACTCTTGCTTTGTGGTTAACCCCTTTGACCCCAAATCTTTTCTATCGACTAAATCCTATATACGTATTATGACTGAATCCAACAAAATACCGGGCCATACTAAACTGTCTTTTGATCTCTGACCTTCCCCTGCTCGAACCATCCCTCCATAGGGAATGAATCACTTGTGGGAACAGATTTATTTATTCAAAATATATGTTCGTTTAACTTTGCACTCAATCCAACAATTTCACCCAGGTCACAATCCATACTAGTTAACTCACACCTTTTCAGAAATACAGGGCCCCTCATACTCCAACATTCCTACTTGTTTATAATCAAAAAAAAAAAATTGTTTGGTTGCAAGATTTGTTCATACTATTTTTTTTTTTTTTTTTTAAATATATTCATAGTTCTTGTGTTGAATTTAAAAAACCAATGAAATCACCTTTTGCTGTTTCTTTGATTAATATTGAAACTGAGTGATATTGTTGACAATTAAATTTTTTCTGATTTGTCAGTTACCTCTTTGATCATTTTAGTTTTCTGTTTCCTCCTCTGCATCAGTTTTTCACACGGCAAATATGGTTTTATAGACATTTCTTCAATCCTGTAATGAAAGGACATTATAAATACACTCAATTTTTGTGCTCAATGTTTTTATAGACATTTCTTCAATCCTGTAATGAAAGGACATTATAAATACACTCAATTTTTGTGCTCAATATGTTTTTTTAGACATTTCTTCAATCCTGTAATGAAAGGACATTATAAATACACTCAATTTTTGTGCTCAATATGTTTTTTTAGACATTTCTTCAATCCTGTAATGAAAGGACATTATAAATACACTCAATTTTTGTGCTCAATATGTTTTTTAGACATTTCTTCAATCCTGTAATGAAAGGACATTATAAATACACTCAATTTTTGTGCTCAATATGTTTTTTTAGACATTTCTTCAATCCTGTAATGAAAGGACATTATAAATACACTCAATTTTTGTGCTCAATATGTTTTTTTAGACATTTCTTCAATCCTGTAATGAAAGGACATTATAAATACACTCAATTTTTGTGCTCAATATGTTTTTTAGACATTTCTTCAATCCTGTAATGAAAGGACATTATAAATACACTCAATTTTTGTGCTCAATATGTTTTTTAGACATTTCTTCAATCCTGTAATGAAAGGACATTATAAATACACTCAATTTTTGTGCTCAATATGTTTTTTTAGACATTTCTTCAATCCTGTAATGAAAGGACATTATAAATACACTCAATTTTTGTGCTCAATATGTTTTTTAGACATTTCTTCAATCCTGTAATGAAAGGACATTATAAATACACTCAATTTTTGTGCTCAATATGTTTTTTAGACATTTCTTCAATCCTGTAATGAAAGGACATTATAAATACACTCAATTTTTGTGCTCAATATGTTTTTTAGACATTTCTTCAATCCTGTAATGAAAGGACATTATAAATACACTCAATTTTTGTGCTCAATATGTTTTTTAGACATTTCTTCAATCCTGTAATGAAAGGACATTATAAATACACTCAATTTTTGTGCTCAATATGTTTTTTAGACATTTCTTCAATCCTGTAATGAAAGGACATTATAAATACACTCAATTTTTGTGCTCAATATGTTTTTTAGACATTTCTTCAATCCTGTAATGAAAGGACATTATAAATACACTCAATTTTTGTGCTCAATATGTTTTTTAGACATTTCTTCAATCCTGTAATGAAAGGACATTATAAATACACTCAATTTTTGTGCTCAATATGTTTTTTAGACATTTCTTCAATCCTGTAATGAAAGGACATTATAAATACACTCAATTTTTGTGCTCAATATGTTTTTTAGACATTTCTTCAATCCTGTAATGAAAGGACATTATAAATACACTCAATTTTTGTGCTCAATATGTTTTTTTAGACATTTCTTCAATCCTGTAATGAAAGGACATTATAAATACACTCAATTTTTGTGCTCAATATGTTTTTTTAGACATTTCTTCAATCCTGTAATGAAAGGACATTATAAATACACTCAATTTTTGTGCTCAATATGTTTTTTAGACATTTCTTCAATCCTGTAATGAAAGGACATTATAAATACACTCAATTTTTGTGCTCAATATGTTTTTTAGACATTTCTTCAATCCTGTAATGAAAGGACATTATAAATACACTCAATTTTTGTGCTCAATATGTTTTTTAGACATTTCTTCAATCCTGTAATGAAAGGACATTATAAATACACTCAATTTTTGTGCTCAATATGTTTTTTTAGACATTTCTTCAATCCTGTAATGAAAGGACATTATAAATACACTCAATTTTTGTGCTCAATATGTTTTTTAGACATTTCTTCAATCCTGTAATGAAAGGACATTATAAATACACTCAATTTTTGTGCTCAATATCATAATTTTGCTGTTTTAAATTCGAACCTTTTTTAATACTAATATTAAATTAATTCAAAGTGGTCTTTATTAAAATATTCAGTTTGATTTATTTTTGCTTTTCTTCCATTTATTGAAATCATTTTGCTTTTTCATTTCACTGTTCAGCCGTGTTGTTCATAAAAGTATTGCAACTGCATTTGCCAAGAATCGAAAAATTCAATGCAGACCAGCCAAAAAGCCTTGTTTGTACTTCAACAATTTTGGAAAATGTAAAAACAAGAAATGCCCTTATATTCATGATCCAAAGAAAATTGCGGTTTGCCGAAGGTAGGTGGCATTTTTAATTTGATTTTAAAATGAAGTATATGGAATGAGTTATTTTCCTTTTAATTTGACGAGATTTAGACATTTGTGGATGAACTCATAAATCTTCACTTCTCAACACTTACTTTTTCTTTTATAAAACTTAAAAAAAATCTTCATCAATGCATCTTGTTAATTAACATTGAATAATCATAAACTAATCCTTGTGGAACTTGATCTTTTGTTAGAAAATATGGTTTAACTCTAACATCCCATACCGTCTGAAACCGTACCACACAAGATAATAAAAACATCACTTAAGGGGAAATAACTCTTACCACTCCTTCTGACGTCTACATGCATTTTGGTTTATTTGTAAACAAGTCAGCCATTTTAATCTTTTGTGAATACTTGAAAAAAAAAAAAAGAATTAACTGCTTCATGACCCCCCCCTCCCCACCTGTCTAAATCTGAAAGGAGTCTTGAAATAAGCATTTAAACTGTCTAATAGTCATTTAAACTGGCTTTAAAATTCTTAGCAAATCCTTATATTGAAGGTTGAAAGTTTTGAAAACTATTTACGTTCAATAATTTTATAAATACCCGTTAAAACGTAACCATAAAAAAATTAGTTAACAATTTGGTTCAGTTAATAATTTAATGATCAAACGATATCATAAATTAAATTTAACTTAAAAAATGTTATTTAAAAAAACAAAAAAAAAGAACAAATTGCATAATTCGAAAACTCCCAGGTACAGTGAGGTTTCCTGGATAAAAGATTATGTAAATCAACATATCATTCAGGCTGAAAACTTTTCTGTTAATTTCAATTTGTTTGAATCTTTTACCAATTAATCCAAATCCTTCCCGTATAGTTGGTTAGGTCTGACTGACTCTAAAACTATTTTCTGTAATCCACAAAAGAAATTCTTCATCCGATCCAGTTTGAATAATTTAAGAAGCCTCAAATTAACTGCCTTTGGATAAAATACATAAAAGAGAGGGAGGAGAATATTTTTTATAATTTCAATAAAAGCATTATCAATATTATTATTTAAAATTCTTTTTACTAGTGTATCCTTTCCTTTCGTTTCCAAATACCATACGGCTCTTTATACAGCTTCGATGTTTACATGATGCCATGCCACAAAAAGTCTTTTATTGCTTCATGTTACTAAATATTTGTTTCTCGTTGCTAATTCTGAAACTAGCACCAACTCGACTGTACTTGATACACGTGTATACTGGTTGTGTATCCGCATCTCCACCAAGGCGATTAGAATTCCTCCTTCGTATATTCCCAACAGAAGTTGGACTCTGCGGTTTATAGAAAAACAAATAAAAAAAACAAAAAACAAACAAGAGTAGGTGAAACGCTGTTTTTTGCCTTGGTAGGCAATCATCTAGAGATGGTGTCTTGATAAAAGTACTGGTCCCCATCACCTCACTGGGTAGATGTCAGGAAGGGTATCCGGTCTATAAAAAATCTTACTTCAAATAAGGAATTGACTTCCAAGGGAAATCATTTAAATTTCAGGTTATGTAGTTTAAATGTTGGAAGCTTGTGTGAAAAGGAAAACATGGGAGGAAGTGATAAAAATGGACCTCAGTGATAAAAACCTAGCCAGAGATAGGTTAGTTTGGAAGTCAATTTCTAAAAGTCATCCAACACATGCCAGCATGTAAAATTGACGTTAAACAAAATATGATGATGGTAAAAAAAACCCTCGATGGAACAGGAGCAGCAGCCACCGACAATCGTACCTATAAACAAATCAGATTGCTAGATAAAACTTCCGTCTACACAGCTGAATTACAGGCGATAACGATGGTGTAAGAAATGTAAAGTGTTTGAGGGAGAGGAAAAAACATTTTCGCAGAACCGTTGTCTAACCTGACAGCAATTGAGAAAGGAGTTGCAGATCACGCGTACATATATGAAATATTGAAAGGGGCCCCTCTCTGATGGTTACTGACAGCGTGGAAGTCCTTGTCTGGCTTCCGAGCCAAATTATATGAACATCGACCAATGGTTTGACTAGAGAATGTGGAACTGTTACCTAACTGAAAACAAGACTGTGTTAAACAGTCATAATTCGACATCCCTATTCAAAGTGAAGTTGCATCTCCTGTAATCACCTGCTAACAGTTGATCATATTTTGATGCTGTACATGAATGTTTTAGATGGTGGGACGAAGGACGCATAATGTAAATAAGGCAGATAAGAAGTGGTTAGAAATTGAATGATATGAATAATTTAGTGAGTTGTGAAATCCTTTGTGAAAATTGGGCATGTTTTTGTCTATTGGTTGTGTTGTAAAGTTTTAATTTTGTGAAATGTTTAAATATTTAGTAAGTCGTTATACGAGTTCCTCAAATCTAATCTATGTTCCATAAACTGCCAATACGTGAATGTACTTTTAAAATATCTAATTTACATTCACACTCGGTTCAGGAAACTAAATGTCTACACTAAGGTGCAATGTACCAACGTTTACATTGTTGGTTGTGTAGTAGCTATTGTATTTAGTTATCTCCCTTTGTTCTAATAAAACGTACTTTGTGTGACTTTTCTTGAATTGTATTATTAGCAATTACTCTTGCTCTAACACCGACTGACAGACATGGCCAGTTTAAGACATGCGATATCTGCATCTAAAAATACTAGTATTTTTGGTCCCCCGATTTATAAAATCGGGAGACCTATGTTTTGAGGCATGTCGGTCCGTCCGTCCGTCCGTCCAGATTTTTCTCCGCAACCATCCATTGAATTTCTCTGAAATTTTGTATGAAGTTGTAACTTTTGTCAGGTTAGAAAGTGACATTCTCCGATTTTTGAAAAAAAATCTGGTTAGCCCCCCAGGGGGTCAAAAGGCCCCAAAATGGCAAAAAATGACATTTTTTGCCCCATAACTTTACATCCATCCATTCAATATCTCTGAAACTTGGCCAAAATATGGAGGCAATTGTTCCTAATAGAAAATAAGTATCGCTGACCTTGGAAAAAATCTGGTTCGCGCCCCCAGGGGGTCAAAAGCCCCCAAAATGGCAAAAAATTACCCTTTTCTCCCATAACGTTTGATCCATCCATTCAATTTTTCTGAAACTTGGCCAAAATGTAGAGGCAATTGTTCTGGATATAAAATAAGCATCCTTGACCTTGGAAAAATTCTGGTTTGCACCCCCAGGGGGCCAAAGGGGGGTCAAAAATGCCCCAAATTGCCCAAATTTATTGCATTTTACACTCGCCACATCGAGTCACATACAGAGGGGGACCACGCATGCGCGGCTTGTTAAATTTTTGTCTTAGTTGACCTGTATATAGTTAGCATTTATATATCTGTATTTTTAAATACTTGTGTTTCAGGTATTGTGTGTAATGAGCAATGTTGAAAGGATTTTTTTCTATTCTTTCCTCTAGAATGATTCAAGGGACATGCAAAGTTTCTGGGTGTCCCTTTTATCACAAGCTGGCAAAAGAAAAGATGCCCACTTGTTTCTACTTTCTGAAAGGTCAGTGCAACCGGGACAACTGTATTTATCCGCACGTGAAAGTCAATAAAAATGCCAAGGCATGTGAGGACTTTCTTAATGGCTACTGCAATCGTGGGGAAAAGGTTAGTTGCTTTGGCATCATTTTGATAACATGCAAATCTTTTTTTTTTTTCCCCCATTCTAATTTTTAAAAGAAATATTTTTTTAATAAATTAATAACTGAGTTATATTAAAGAATCAGGTTCATGGGTTGTCGAGTAATAAATGAAACATTTATTTGAAAAAAAAAAATTGGTGCTTTTGAAAGAAAATTAGCTGTTTTATTCTCTTGGGAAGTTAAAAAAAAAATGAAAAAATTGGTGTTTTTGAAAGAAAATTAGCTGTTTTATTCTCTTGGGAAATTTAAAAAAACAAACAAACCTTTTTTGATTGGATAATTGTGATCTCTTATAACTGACTGCTACACCTAATTCACATTTATTCTGTGCAATCTGAATTTTCTGTAAAAAAAACATAATTTTTCATTCTATTCAGCATAAATCATGTTGATACACTAGTTCTTGTTAGATCACTGAAGTTAAGCAACATTGAACCTGGCCAGTACCAGATGGGTGACCATTTGGGAATCCCAGGTGTTGTATGTGGGAGGACAGCGAAAAAAGAAAAAAGATATAACCCTGAAGATGCCTTTAGCAAGTCCTTTGGTATAACTCCCTCCCTGCCCCCTGTTTCCCCGACAGTACTGACATGCAGAAATTTAAAACTAGTGTAAACAGACATCTCGCTGCGCAGATCTCAATTTAGGTTGACCCCCCCCCCCCCCCAAACGATCTCCTTATTTCTTTTTCTCAGTAGCCCCTTTACGTAGCATTACAAGTTGATTTTTTTCTTTTTAGATAATTGTTATTTTATCAACTTGCATGAAAAGAGCTGTGTAAAATATGCTTAAAACCGTTTGAATTATGCAAATACCATCAGTGGTTCAAAAGTTATGAGAATTTTAAGTGCCGAAATTTATGTTTTTCCGTGGACATTTTTCTTTACTAAACCTTTAAAAAAAGTGGGCTAAAATACGGACCTCATCATTTCAAGAAATTCAGTAATTTCGCCACCATTTATTTATTTTTGAAGTTATTCTCATGAAACTTGGTACTCTTATGTAAAATGATGTGCTCTTTCTGATTATGTAGTCAAATGTGATGTATCTCTTCACCATAAGCCATAAATTATAAATTAAATGGGTAAATTTCAAAGTTTTTCAAACTAGCATGTTGTATCATACAGATTGTGAGGTATTTCAATATAACTTTAATTTCTTTGAAGTCACTACACAGTGTCTGTATAATAGTAAGTGCACTATTACTATCTTTTTAAAGAAATTGTGTAATTTAAGCACAACACCATTTTTCTTAAGCCTTACACTAAAATGATTCTTTCAGCAAGGTTGCGACAGGTTAGTTGCAGTGTTTCATAGTAAGGTCCTGTATATATTTACTCCATAATATACTGGGGAAAAATAAGATTGGATAAAATTTGTAATCCAAGCACTGACACATAGCCCCTAAGTCCGGGTGGCAACAGCCCCCCCCCCCCCCCAAAAAAAAACAAGAACATGGTTACATCTAATATCTAACTAAAATGGTTACACATCGTTCAAACGCTATAATATAAGAAAAAAAATAGATAAAATTTGTAAATAAAAGCGCTTAAAAATACTTTAAAAACACAAAAAAATAAGCAGATAGGTAGAATAGTAACTTAATTTGCATTGGTACTCTTATGTAAAATGATGTGCTCTTTCTGATTATGCAGTCAAATGTGATGTATCTCTTCACCATAAGCCATAAATTATAAATTGAGATGTGCAAATCTCAAAGTTTTTAAAACTGGCACATGGTATCATACAGTGGGAGTCTATTCATGAACAAAACAAAGTATTTTAGAGGTATTTAAATACAGCTTTATTGAGAGTAGTTATTTACCTGCCTCCCCACCAAAGTGGAGCTTAATGTGGGGTGTAGCCATTGAACACCTCAAGAGCATTCATGGCCGGTATTTACTACCCCCCCCCCCCCCCCCATCCAAAAAAAAAAAAAAAAAATTGAGAGTAGATATGAAAATCTCAGAAATAAACAGAAGAAAATTTTTCAAAAAGATTTTGAATTTCTGTAAAGGATGGAAATTCCCATAGCCGACCAGAACTCATGCATTCTGGGACCAGTCCAATTTTCAAAATAAACTCATGATTTACATTTTGCAAATCATCTCTATCTGGCCAAAAATATACACCTATTTTCTGAGATGCAGCCATAAACCGTACTCTACATGAATCCTCGAATGTAGCTTCCACAATACCAGGATACCAGGAATCTTGGTAAGCAACAACTATATATTCGCCGGTTGATGGTAATTTTTTCGGTAGTTGTTCACACACTTGTTGAACAAGACATTGAAGTTCTGCCTCATTCTGTTGTTGCATGCTGTGGTCACTTCGATTTTTCATAATTTTCTTATTCTTTTTCTCTACAACTATTTCTTTTAACACAGACTTTTCTCTTTCCACATGTTTTTTGCGTAGA